>JAWWEU010000125.1:4733207-4853433 GCA_035583155.1 Acropternis orthonyx
ATATATATATATATATATATATATACCCTTCTGTGAGTAAAAAACAACTCTTTTTTTTTTATTTTTTTTATTTCTTCTTCCCCACTAGGGATTGCTTGTGGAAGTTTTTCTTCCCACCAGACTACCAAGTAATGAAAGTGTCCGAGATTGCTCAGCCTGGGAAACCAAGGCAGATCCTTGCTTTTGAACTGCGGATGAATATCATTGCCGACGCCACCATTGATTTGCTTTTTACCAAAAATAGGGTAAATAATGAACCCTTCTCAAGAAGTTAACTTGTCTACTGTGGTTGCACTGTGCTTTTGGGTTGTGCGTAGTTTTAGTTGTCTCAGGTGTTAAAAGCTGAGTGATTTTTGTCTTAGTCTTCCATAATTACAAGCAAACCCTTCAAAGAGAGGTATTTTCTGAGAGGCATTAACTTGTTGGCTTATTTAAAGTTTCTTTTGAGCCCTCAAGTTACATCTTAAACCATGCTGGGTCCTGCAGGCTTGGGAATTCATGATCTGGACATTTCCTGTGCAAGCTTTAAATCTGGTGAGGCTCACCATGAGGAAAAGATAATTCCTTCTGCTATTGAATGAATATCTAATAGCACTGGAGAGATGATGTTGTGTACGGGCAGGGATTTGGATTTTTCTTTCCCCTGCTCCTACTCTCATAAATGGAATATAGCATAACTTCATGGTACATTTACTTTGTTCTTTTTTGGGGGACTGAAAGGCTCAGAAATGTAGTGTTAGAAATATATATTCCTGTGCCCTCCCAGGTCTTGGATCAGAGTATCCTTTGCTGTTTCTCTTGGTGGACCTCAGCATTTCTTAAGCCTAAAATTGGTATCAGTGCACATGGGTAGTTCATTAGGAACTGTTCTGAAGACAGGAAAGACTCGAATCATCAGGTGCTTTAATTCAGGGGTGGGTAATGACAGCCAGAGGTATAAAGTACACTGGTTGATGCAGCAGGCCTAGGAATAATGTTTGGACTGTTTTCCTTTCTTGCAATGCAGGAAACTAATGCTGTACATGTAAATGTTGGTGCAGGATCGTATTTGGAAATAAATATTCCCATGACAGTAGGTGAAAATGGTGAGTTAAGGCTAAGCCGGTTTTTTTCCCCTGATGTTTTTCCTGAGCAGTTATCTTAATTCCTGTGTGTGTGTGTGAATGCCCTGTAGTGTTCTTCCTCTGTGACTTAGAGATGTATATTCTTATGGAAAGGAACAAAACTATTTCCTTGCACGGTTCACCGCAGGATACTGAGGCATGTATTCATCAGGATGCTTTTTGTCTGTTAGTGAACTGCTGAAATCGCTGGTGAGCAGCGTTTAAATATTGCTGCAACTCTGGTGTCTGAATGATTGTTTGGTCAATTTTGTCTGCCAGGCTATTCCCCCACAATCAAAGGGCAGCTCCTGCACGTTGATGCCACCAGCAGCATGCAGTACCGCACTCTCCTGGAAGCAGAAATGCTGGCTGTAAGTTTGCATTAATAGGCACAAAGCTCCAGTCTCTGGAGGAGTTTTTTAAATAAATGATGTATTTGTTTTTCTCTGCAGCAGCCTTTAGGTCCTTAAACAATACAGAAAATGTCTTTTGAGTGTATTTTGCAAGATTAATGTGTAAGAATGTATACGGACACACGTAACTATGCCTGTGTGTAACTGTCAGTGACTTATATAATTTATATACCAAGTTAGTGGGTTTTATGTACAAACCTTGCCCCATTTACTCTGTAGCCTTGTGTTCATGCAGGCTTTGCCTTGATAAATGGTTACACTCCCTAGCTCTGCTATAGGGTGTGCACTTAAGTGTGCCTGAACCGCTTGAGACAGACTTAATACTGCATTATTCTTTTGTTTGCCTAATGTTTCACTTCTGCAGTACTGTCCTTCTGTAGGTTACCCTTCTCGTTGGTTTGAAAAGGCCTTATTAGAGTCATGTTTTTAATGTTTGAATTTGAGTGTTGTATCAGTGGTTGAAAAATACTGTATTCTGAGGGATTTTCTTTTGTGAAAAGTGATGCTTTTGATGAAAAGTTTGGTTTATGAATTGCTTGGTACATCTACTGCAGCAGATTGATAAATATACCTTTCCAAATAAATTAATATAGTAACACTTGACCTTCAAACACAGAAAGAGAGATTAAATTATTAAGGAACTGGAGAGGCCTTCTGTTCATCCCAGCAGGAAAACAGTTTTAATTATTCAGCAGGGTACATATGTGAAAACTGCTGAGCTACAGGGTCAAGCATTGTCATCTTTGAGGTAATTGTGGTGCTTTAATATCTTGTTCACAGTTCCATATTAATGCCAGCTATCCCCGGATATGGAACATGCCCCAGACGTGGCAGTGTGAGCTTGAGGTTTACAAAGCAACCTATCATTTCATCTTTGCTCAGAAAAGCTTCTTCACAGGTAACCTCTTTACTAAATCAGTTACATATCAAATTAAATATTCTTTCTTTGGGATTTCTTTTCAAATTTTGCCGAGCTGTGCAAGGTCAGGTTCTCTCACGTATTTCACGTATGTAGGGCAACAAAGTGTTTCTGAGGACAAAGTTCCTGATGCCTGTAAATGTCTTAAGTACATGATAATCTTACATTTGGGTAGAGATGCAAATAATTTAGTTCTCTAACATCTCAACTGAATTGGATCTGCAATTATGTTAAGTGATGTCAAATCTATTTCTTATCACAGCTGTTGATTTGTCTAATGTTGTCACCTGCCTATTCTGCTGATGTATTCAGAGCAAACATGAACTTCCACAACAGTAAAGCCTTAAAAGAAGAAATCTTTGGCAAACTTGATTGCTGCTAACTTTCCTTTTATTACTTTGTGTGGGTTTAGATTTGATCCAGGACTGGTCCAGTGACAGTGCACCTGATATTTTTTCCTTTGTTCCATATATGTGGAACTTCAAAGTCATGTTTCATCAGTTTGAAATGATTTGGGCAGCAAATCAGCACAATTGGATTGACTGTTCCACCAAACAACAGGAGAATGGTGAGATCACTTTTTTATTTGGAAGAAGTAGTACATACTACAGAAATGAGGTACAAAATGCAGAGTGTACATATGCTTATATATATATATATAGAGAGAGAGAGTAATAGAATTACAAGTTTTCAGCATTGCAGTGGTTTACACTGTGCTCTTATCTTACCATTTCAACCCAGAAAGAAGGTGGTGAATTAAAAACCATGCAGTTGTGTTCTAGTTAAAAATAAGGCTCAACACTTCATCAGAAGCTTGAGAAACTTTCACTGTGTGTTTTCTTGTCCAAAAACTGGTGTGTGAAGCAATAAAGAAAAGCATCAGATATTACAGATATTTTTAGTGTTTGCCTGCAACTTCATTGTGCTAAGTACAGTGCCTTTCTAGAAAGGACAAGCTGTAGGGAGTAAATACTTTCAGAATAACTTATTGCAGTAATTTAATATTCTAAATACACTGTAGTTAAAGCAGCAATTTCCTCTCTTATGAGTTCTTTAATATCTTTTCATTATTTTTACCTCTATGTTTGATAATTTGTCCAAGAACAAAATGGGGAGTAATTTTGACAGATTCTCTTGCTGTTTGTGTTTGCTCTTCCCTCCCAGTTTATCTGGCAGCTTGTGGAGAAACACTGAACATTGTTTTCTCTCTGCCTTTCACTGACTTTGTTCCAACCACATGTAATACTCGATTCTCTTTAAGGGTAAGTGCTTTTGTCTCCTAAATGTGAGACAGCTTCCCTAAGTTCTTGAGTCAGGAAATTTTGAATCTCTCTGCTGAAAGAAAAATACTCTATTTTCACTTGCAGTTCACGTAATTTTTCTTTAAGTAGCACAGAGGTTAATGGTTTTGGTTTGCTTCTATGCAAACCTTTAATCCTAGGCTGTTTTAATTTATATGTACAAAAAACCCCCCATTTCTTCAAAATGCAAGCACGTGCTTCACACATACCTAGCCACACACATTTAGTGTGTGTATTTGTTGTATGTACTTAGACTGTGTGTCTGTGTGTGTATTTTATCTCTTGGAATTCTGCTCCCCTTTATTCAGGAAATGTGAAAATCTAATGGGTGTTCAAAGACAGAATCAGATCCTGGAGTAGGTACCCCCAAACCATTTTGGAAAGGCATGTTCCAGGCTTTTAAGAGGTTCCGTGGAATAGATAATGATGATAAAGTGTTTTTAACAGACACAGATAATTCTTTGGAAGACTGTACTTCTTGTCTTCCCTAAAATAGAAGCTATCTGCTGCTACTAAAAATAAAAAAACTACTTGATGGGGATGTTGCTAACTTTGTGTAATTTTACAGCAAAGAAAGCATTGTTTTATGATTATTTTTTTTTAATTTTTAAAGTGTGATTTGTTTGAGATGTACAGTAGCCTTGGGGCATCTAACTTCCTTTTGCAGTACGGTTTGAATAACAAAAGAACAGGAATCCCTAAAGGCTGTGCCCCGGTGTTTTACAGATTGTTCTGGTGTGTTGTTATGTGCAAGTTACTGGACTTGTAAGTGCACAGAACTGTGGAGCTCTTGGGCTGTAGTAGAAATCGGTGGGAAAACAGAGATTTCTTGCCTAACTTTGCCTGTGAAGTGAAGATGGTGACACATACACGTGCAAATAGCATGAACATCACGCATAAAGTGAATGTAAATTAACTTTTCCTTTACTAATGTTTGATTTTAGGGAGAAGATGTTGATCTCCATTTGTATCTACCAGATTGTCATCCTAGCAAATACTCCCTTTTTATGTTGGTGAAAGACTGCCAGCCTAATAAAATAAGTCCTGAGTCTTGTATGTCTGCAGAATGTCAAAGTGGTCAGAAAACAGGCAAACCCAAGTGGAGGAACATCACTCAAGAAGAGTGAGTTTTACGAGGATGTATATTTATGTCTTTATATTGGCTTTTCATATTGGCTTATTTGGCTTGTGATTCATGAACTTATGAGGTGGCTCTGAAGATATCTAATGAAGGTGTTGTGCTGCAAATGAAAGTGTGATGTCTCTCTTTGAAAGGGCTGGATGGGTTGAATGCTGGACAGTCCCAAGTGTTGTGTTTACCATCGACTACTCGTGGCACCCAATTTATCCTCAGAAGGCAGATGAGCAGCTCAAACAGTCCTGTAAGTGTCACCACCTTTTTCTTGTTGGAATGTTTCCTTTTGGAAGCTGCTGTGAGTTTAGGTCACGCTGCTTCCCATTTGCAGGAATGAGTGTGGGACTCAGCTGCTGTTGTGTGTCTCGTGGGGCTGTGCTGATCTTTAGGATGCACCAGGTTTGATTTAAAAGCTGACAGCGTTTCGTGCTGCCAAATTGCAGAACGTGCCCCAGTTCCTTGTGTGAAAAAGAGGATATGTCTGCAGTTCACTTCTCCCTGTCCTTACCAATGTGGATCTCTTAAATGGGTTGTTGCACAAGATAGAGTGTTAAATATTGGTATATTAAATGGAAAGTCCAGTATTTTTGGCAGTATCACATTCCTTAGCTTTTCTAACCTTTTTTTCCTTCAGATGTTGTGATGTTGCCTTATGATTTAAATGTTTGAACACATTATATGTGAGATACAATCACACTGTCTTCCAGTTATGGATATGAAATCCTGAGATTTCATTGTAATGCCGTTGAAGTGAAGCATGGCCACCAGCTCGGAGTGTTAGGGTGGGCAATCTTAACACCGATATCCAAGAATTTTTCAATTTAACCGTCTGAATATTTCTAAATAACAAATACCCTCTAAGCGTGCGCTTGCAAAAAAAGTTAGAAAATATTAAACACAGATGAGAGTCAGTTAATTTAAATGCAGAGGGAGGTGTGCAGGAAGTTGTGGGGTTACATAAAATGCTTTCAGGTTGAGATGGTAGAAGCAGAAGTGACGCAGAAGAAGGATAATGAGGGTTAATTTGAATGGGCCTCAATCAGCAGGTGTCACAAGACGGGCTGGAGAGCGCTTTCAGGTTTTGAGTTCCAACCATTCATGTCTAAAAAGAACTCAAAAGAACTAGAGGATGAAGCAGAAAAGGCAAGGTTGAGTTTGCAGGTGTTCATTCAGTGCTCTTGTGAGGCTGCCAGCTTGTGCCAAATGTGCATTCTTCACCTTTTGAAAGCGTTTGCTCATAATTGGTGCGATTGAAACCTGCATTTGAAAGTTGGTGCCTACACAGGTAATTCTGCAGCTTCCTCCACTGAGTAACCCAGCACAGCCCAGCTCACTCTTCGTCTGTGCTGCTGCTGGAGCGTGTTTGTTGCAGTAGCAGCACTTGGGGGGTTTTATTTTGAGTCAATTTTTTCATACAACTTTTCTCTTTTCATGTTTATTCCCTTTTGTTTATTCTGCAATAGCTGTGGGTTGTGGGAAATCTTCTCCGCTGCTGAAATGAAAGCACTTCCCTGTTTGACTTCAAAAGCAAGATAAATAAATGGAATACTTTTTTCAGAACTCGAGGGATTGTTTTCCTCTTGCACAAATTAACATTGACTAAAATATTCTATATTTTCTTGTCTTCCCATAGTTCCTAGAGATGAGAAACCAGCTCTGTTAATATAATTATACTGGTTAGATAGATGCAAAAAGTGAGATATTTAATACGCGTTTATATTGGCCAGCAGGAGCCTGACTTGTAATCAAAACCTCTTTTCTGCTCTGTTTTGCTCCCAAGTGTCAGAAATGGAAGAGACAATGTTGTCTGTGCTCAGGCCATCGCAGAAAGCAACCGACAGTGTGATTTCATCTCCCACAGCCTCAGCCCGCCTTCCCCTCGACCCCTCGGAGCTGCCCCCGGACAAGCTCCACGTGGAGCTGGAGCTCTGCCCAGATTCCCAGATAACCCTGTACGGACCCCTGCTCAAGGCCTTCCTGTCCATAAAGGTAGGCATGGCAGCACGGTTGTGAGCAGCCACAGGGGGGAAAGGCAAGTAGCGAGCTTGAAATGGAACACTGGAGTTCCGCAGGGTACGTGGATTGGGATGAAAAGTTGTTTTAAGGGCCAGTTTGGAATGATTTTGTTGATAGGGATGAATTCCATTGGCACGGGCTTGTGAGAAGATTTCCTGTATAGATAGATGTGTAGACCCACATCAGCATGGTTTACCTTTCAGGGTCTGGTGTGTGCTGGAAAATTTCTTCCTTGCGTTTTGCAGTAGTAAAATAAAATAAAAAAAATCATGATTATGACTAGAACTTACATAAACAAACCTTTTTTATGCAAAGCCATAGCAGAACCCCTGCTTTTCGTGCATGTTGAGCTCTGCAGAGTGTCCTAATTATTTGTTTGGCTTTGCTTTAATTAGATTCTGGGAAGTTTCTGGAGTTAGGGATCGTGGAGGGGAGTGGGGAAGGCCAGGAGAATAAAGCTACTTCAATAGATACTGAAGAAAAATTATCCATCCTTTCCCTTATGTTAAGCTGTCACTGTGTAAAATGTGTGTTTGCGTTCCTTTTGCCGTGTCCTTTTCCATTACTGATTTCTTTTTTTTCTAAGGGTGTTTAGAAAACAGTTTAATTCCTTGCCCTCCTCCCTCACCCTCCCTTGTGGTGACCAAAGCAGGGGCAGCCGAACACAAGTGACAATACCAGCGAAACACTTGGGTTTGGGGTGATTCTTGTGGTTGTTGGTTTGGGGGAGGAAGGAGCTGTGTGGTTTTGGTTTTTTGGTGGTTTTTTTTTTTTTTTTTTGGTGGGTTTTTGCTTGTTTGACTTGTCTGAAGGTCTGTTTCAACCTACACGGGTCTAGGCTAAGGTGATGCTTCTGGAGGTTGCCATTTCAGGCCAGAGGATGGGGAATTTTCCGAGATGGGATCAATACCAGGAATCGCTGAAAACAGTCATTTCCCTGAATTTTTATGAGGCATTGCTTGTAAACAATGAATAGCAGAAAATATTAAGGGTTTTAGTGTATAGGACTTGCAGATAGGCTCATTACTTTTTCATGCTCTTGATAAAATAAATAGGATTAAAATTAGGCCAGGATTGCATATTGAAGGCTTGATTTCTCCTGATACAGCGGAAAACCACCCATGTTTGTTTTGTTCGTTGAGCCCCTTTTTTGGAGCCCATAATTCATGAGGCAGTTCTGGCTTTCCAAGCAAAGCAGCATTTCTTCAGCACTCTCTGCCTCCGGAGGTAGATGTAAACAGTGCTTCACTGGGTCCTTGATTCTGTAATGATTTAATTTTTTTAGGGGCAGTTTTCTCAGATGAAATCTAGCTTTTCTCTTCCAAATCTCAAGAGAAACTTTAGATGAATAGCTTGTTTTAGAAAATATGCATTTATTGCTCTTTTTAGTATTTCTGTGGCTCTGTTTAGATCTTTTTGTCCAGCTGTGCTGGGAGCATCTCTTGAAAGATTTCTAGGAGGGAGTTCTTTTGGTGTTTATTTTCCTGACTTGTGGTTGAAATGTTGTTTTCAGTTTAGTGATGGATTGTCTGTTTCCCAGTAGAACCTGGCAAAGGTTCTTTGTTCTTAGATAACTGAGGAGCGTTTGCTTAGAAACAGGGTGGCTTTTAGACCCCAGTGAGAAATGTTTATGATCTAATATTTTAGAAGCCTATTTAAGACTTCTAAGTTTGCTAGAAACAAAAGATTGGATGAGGGTGACTTCCTGCACGATGAATTTTGTGTTCTTACTCTGTTACGTATCTTTAGAAGCAGAAAATCTCTTTTAAAGTGTCAGTAATAATATTTGTATTGCATTTATCTAAAATACCAGTACTGTGAAAGCACATGGCCTAAATTTGCTCATTTAAGCTATCCAGTTGCCATAAAATAAAAGTATATATATTTTTATTTAGCTGCAGGTTGTAGCTATACCACTTATTTTAGGGAGAGCTGCCCCACGGAAGATGATCTGGTTTGCATTTCAGTATGTTGTCTACGCACGCCTCATTTTATTCCCATATGGCCATAATAATTCTCTTTCCTAGGAAAATTATTTCGGGGAAGACGACATGTACACTGATTTTGAGGAGGTCATTTCGAGCCCTGTTCTGTCCCTGTCAACATCCTCAAGCTCTGGCTGGACAGCTGTGGGAGTGGAGAACGACAGAAAGGAGACCGAAAGCTCAGCGAAGCCGGTGCACCCTCTCGCTCTGCGGCCCTGGGACATCACTGTGCTTGTTAATTTGTACAAAGTGCACGGGCGATTGCCAGTGGTAAGGGCTTGGAAATCTTACGGGAATCGGCTTTATTTCATTAATTTATTTTTTTAAAGGTTTGTTAATCTGGGGCTAAATTTAATTCCCTGGAATGTTTATTTACTCTGGTGCTTACCAAAGCGTGTGTGTGTGTGTGTGTGTACCCTCTGCTGAAACCCTGACTAAACTGATTTGAGACATCGTTTATTTCGCTTATCTGGGAAGCAGAACTGGATAATTTTTTACGTGATTTTTATTCAGTGAAGTTAATTTGTGTGATATTTTCCATTGACCATTACAATTTCTCTGCTAATTAGCCAATCAGTCTTCTGATGGTGCACTCTGCTGTGTGCAGCTGTATTCTGAGAGATCCCCAGGAATAAAAGATTGGATTTACCCAAACGGGCTTGAATTGCTGGTTATGCAGTCGTAAAAAGGGTTTTGGAGTTGCAAAGGCTTCTTTTTGAGTATCCGCTTGCAGGAAAATTATCATACTCCTACTCACAGGTTTGCCACTAATCTTAAAATTTCAACCATGTTGTGCGCTTTCAGTTTCTGAAACCGTTGTGGTTATTTTTTTATTTTAGCATTGCAGTCCAGATGGCCCAGAGTGCCCTACAGCTTTCTTGGAAAGGTTGTGTTTCGAGATGAAGAAAGGATTTAGGGAAACAATGCTTCAACTTGTCCTGTCTCCGGTGAACGTGTTTCTGAATGACAACTATCAGGTAATCAGCTGGTTTTTACATGTGTGTGTCTCTATTGTGGAAGTGGTGTCCATCTTAAAATTGACTTCTTTGCTGGTAGGAACTTTCCTGTTGTGCAAAGCCTTATGAATCATAAGAGGTATTAAAGAAAAATCTGATGCATCTTCTTAAAAACCTCTATTTCTGCCCAGAAATCTTCTCATGTTGTCAATAAAATAAATACGATTAAAATTAGGTCAGTGTTGCGTCTGGCCTAATTTTTAGCACAAAAGAAAGCACTGCATTGTCTTAATTTTCCTTAAAAGCATGCTGGAGAAGGTTCTCTAGGAGACAGTATTTTGAAGACTGTTTTTCTTTTCTCTAACTCCCTTGTGCCTGTGGCAGCGACCTGCGGTGGATGAGGTTCTTCGGGAGGGTCACATCAGCCTGTCGGGGCTGCAGCTGAGGGCTCATGCCATGTTTTCAGCTGAAGGTCTGCCCCTTGGAAGTGATACTTTGGAATATGCGTGGCTGATAGATGTCCAGGCTGGAAGCCTCACAGCCAAAGTTACAGCGCCGCAGGTACCGCCTAGAAACCACTCGCTTTCGAGTGTTACCTTTCTTCTTTCCTCTAAAACTGGCATAGGGTGGATTTTTGGAAAGCACATGGTCTCAGCTGGGTTTGGATGCATCTCTGCCTTAAGTAACCTTCAGAGTCTGAAAATCTAATAATTTCTCTGGGTGGATAGGAAGTGCCAAAGTCAGGTTTTAAAGCAGGAGACAGTGGGTGCTGTTCACTGCATAAATTGTGCTGCTCGGTCCCACAGCAACGTAGTTTGCTTTCCCACTCTTGGATTTTATTACTTCAGTCTTAGCACTGTCTCCTTTCAGTTGTGCCATTCATGATACATTCATGTTTCCAGAGAGATGAATGGCTCCAAGTATAGCACAGGCAGATTTATTTCTGGTGTGGTCTGCCAGATCTTTCAAGCAGGTTGCTTTGCCAGTGTGTTCCGAGGCACGAGGAAAGTACATAAATTCTATTTAGTAGTTACGGATTGGTTTATTTATTTTTAATTTTTAAGACACTTCTGCATCCTCTCCTTCCTCTAAAAACTGGCATTATTTTCTGGGATTAAGCACATATTTCAGCAGGAGACTTCTGCAGCAAATGGAATCAAAATAAGGCCTACAAGCAGGTTCAGTAAATCTAAAGAATGAACTCCAGATACATTAGTGTGGGTTACGTGCACGGACACTTGTGGTGGTGTTTCCCAGGATGCTGCCACTGATGTAGATAATCTGTAATATTAGCTGCTCTACTTTAAGGTTCCAAACTAAACCTACATGGTTCAAAGTACTCTAAGGTTAGAGAACATTTCTAAATGCTTAGTGCAGCCCGAGGATTCTCTTCCCTCATAAAGCCATCCTCAGTTGTATGCACCATACAGGATTTCTATTTTATTTTATTTTTAGTTGTCAGTGCTTCTGTGGAGCAGAACTTGAATTTGCTGGCTCAGGGTCATTGTTTTTTTCCTCCCGTAGTGTCATGTATTGCAGAAATTTGTGAAGGGACAACGCTAAAGGGAGGAGGAGAGGTTTTGTGCAGGACAGTCATAGCTGTATTAACTTCCATTTAAATTACTGCTGATTTTAAGTGCCTTTTCTTTTGGCTGGCCAAAGAAAACCCATTTCCCTCTCATAACAGAGACAGACACTCATGAATCATTTCCTTTATGAGCGACCTAACTCTCTCAAAGGCTTAAATCAACAATAGGCTAATGGCTAGGTCTAGCAAGAATCTGTGGAGCCACTTTGCTCCTCTGCTTTCTAAATGTTACTTTGTTACTTACAGGCAACTTTGGTGTTTAAATTATGAATGGTAATAAAGTACTTTGAGGTATTCCTGGTGGTAAAGTGTGGGGAGCTCTGTCCTTACAGTGAAGTTCTCAGTTTGTAACAGCAAAAGCTGTCGCCTTTGGTTAAGAAATAATTTAGGGAGTTGTTTCATGTCACAGTGTTTTCCATGAAGAACAAGGGTAAAAATCAGGAAACAGGCTTTGTGTAAGCAAGGTAATGCAGCCAGGGTGGTGTGGTGGGGTCTTTGTTTTAACCCTTACCCACGTCCCCACCTTTGGTGTCGTTCGTTCAGCTCCCCACCGAGCACCAGAAGTTCTTTTAGTGTAGGTGGTGATGGACAGTGTGCTGTTGTTGTTTGCTCACAGCTTGCCTGTCTTCTGGAATGGGGGCAGACCTTCGTATTCCACGTGGTGTGCCGGGAGTTCGAGCTGGAGAGGCCCAAATCCATGGTGATGTGCCAGCACGGCATTGACCGTCGGTTCTGTGACTCCAAGGTACCCTTTCCTCCCCTGGAGCTGCTCACCAGATGTGCTCAGGCTCTTTGGGAGCAGTGCAGAAATCCAGTCCTCGTCTTGTCCAGACACATGGAGTATGCAAGCAGATTGAATGTTCCCTTCGGTCAATTATACTTATGTTCTGAAAGAAAAGTGATTCCCTCTGGAATTTTCCTGGGGGATACGCACCGTGGAAGAAGCCAGGAGAGCCAGCTGGGTGCCCTGGCATGGCTGGACACAAGACTGGAACATGACCCTCAGCACAGAAACACCCCATCTCATACTCGTGTTGATACTGTAGAATGAATAACTTGTTATTGCTCTAGTTTTAGGCCTCAGTTAAACAGAACATAAATAAAAGGATTGGCACAGAGGAAACTAAAACTCCTAGTGTATGCTGAAATGTATTTCCTTTTTTTCCCTTTTTGTCCAGATGAACTGTGTGCCTGGGCCGTGCCCAACATCTGATGACCTAAAGTACACGATGACACGCTTGGCCATGGATGGAGCAGATCTGTATGTGGTAGAACATGGCTGTGCCACCAATATAAAGGTGAAAATATTTCCCTTTACAGCAATTAAAATGCTTCTTTGTCAGTAGAATTCTTTGTATTTTTTTTTTTTTATGGAATTGCTTGCTTACATGCAATGGATTAAGCAGAACTTCTGAACCTAAGTGATAAAAGTTTGGCTTGGACTGGGCCACGAGTAGGTCAGCTTGGCTTCTACATATTAATTCCATTAATAATGTTGGAAAATGGTAAGGAGGAGTATGTGTCTGCCAAAATAAGAGTGGAAGCTGCAGGATTGGTGTAAAAAAGCTTGGAGAACACTGGGAAATATAAATCTCACTGTTTGTACCTGAGAGCTGTTAAGAAGCTGTGCTGTGAGTAACTCAGCAAAGGGAAATCATAGCTGTGGATCATGTACGAGTCAGTGCTTGATAACTCATGATCCCCTAATGTGATACAGCTCTTTAATTTCAGATGTGTCTTTGGTAGAGAAGGGAGAAGTGGTAGTGCCACTGCCTGGGTGAATCTGCCGTGCAGAAAGGGTTGTGCAGGAGGAGCTGAAACTCTCTCCATTATCCTTCTGCACAGGATAAAACTGGAATAATCTACTCAGAATATAAACTTAGAGGTAACTGGCTTATGGCAACAACAGAAAAGAAAACTGCTATGCTGGTGCAAATGACTAGTAGTTGTGCTGTTAGTTAATAAATTCAGCTTTAAATGGTAGACTGAAAATGTAAGGTTTTGGGCACAGCTTCACATTATGAGCAAGGATCTCACTGAAGGGCAGGGGTAATTAGTTTAGACTTTCTTTTAATGACGTGGTATCTCATCATTTGAATGGCTTGCTGCCCTGTGGCAGTATAAAAGTATGCTTGAGCCTCCAAATTCTTTTGAATCCAATATTAAAAAGCACCATCACAAATATTAACTGTGTCTGCAGGCATCAATATGAATGGCAGTATTTTCAAAGGCAGCTTAATAACCTGAACCACTCTAGAAAATTATATCCTGAATGTGTTTCATTCAAATTCAAAAAAATAAAAAAGGTTTCCAGTGCTTTTTTTATAATCTGTGACAGAGATGAGAAGTAATAATTTAATATTAACCCTGTGGGTAGCTCCTCCGTGGCTGGGTTATCTTTCAGCTTCCCTTCTTTTCGAGTTGGAGAACTCAGTCTGAAATTTCAGGGGCTCCATGGTGACTTTTTGGAGAGCACTGAAGCTGTGCAGGAAACTTGGACCAGTGTCTTGGGGTTATTTGAAGTCTGAAGAGTGTGGCAGGGTTATGCTGTGCTTTTTTTAGCGTACACCAGTGTCGGGGAGGATTGATACTGGTCTGGGCAGGTGGGTTTGTTGTACAGTGACCAGTTTTCCACTGCAGGGGTAAAGAAAGAGCTTTTGGTTCGTCTTTGAGGGGCAACCTCCTGCTTGGTTCACCCAAACTACTGGAATGGCATCAAAACGAGAGATGAGATGTGGTCATGCAGGATTTAGTGTAACACAATTCATCTGGACCTCAGCTAAAGCCGAGGATCTGGAATATCTGGAGTTTTGCAGTGGTTAACGCGTTTGTCTCACTGAGGCATTTGTTAATTGTACAGTTAATGCAGCTTTGTACTTGAAGTAAATAATTACTGTTTCGGTCTGAGGACATACCATGATATGTGTAATACCAAATAATCTGATTCTGAAAGTTTTAACACCTTGGCTTTTAGATGACAGTGAGGAAGTTAATGATTTCAGTTTTTTGACGTTTTGTTACAACATCTGTTCCAAAGTTGAGCTTTCCTATTTGATCTGCTCACAAAAGGTGAAAAATAAGATTTTTGTTTGTTTATTATTTTTTAAAAACTGACCAAAATGAATTCCCAAGCTTGCCTTCTTTGGTGTGGGTGTTCACCTGCATATAAACTGCTTCCTTGTCTTCTTCGGAGACAGTAGTTCACCGAGATGTTTCTTGGACCGTAGTGTGTGTCGTGTCAGCTGGTCTAAGGCTTACTCTTTCTTTCCTTCGCTCTCAAACAACGGGAGCCGATGCTTTAAATTCTCTTTTCAGATGGGTGCTATACGCATTGCCAACTGCAACCTCCACAACCAGTCTGTCGGGGAAGGCGTCAGCGCTGCCATTCAGGACCTGCAGCTCAGGCAGTACGTGGAGCAGGTGAACAACTGCCGGGCGGGGCTGCAGCCCATCCTCAGGAGGGCCTACTGGCTGGAAGCTGGCTCTGTCAGCCTGGGCCTCGTCACCGCCGACATCGCTTTAGCCGCCGACCATCCTTCCAAACACGAGGTGCAGAGGCACTTCCTGGAAACGCACGACAACCGAACGAAGAGGTGAGCCGTGCCGTTTGGAGGAGGGGCGTTGGGAGAGGGAGGTGCCTTTTCATCTTGCTTTTGCTGCATTTAAACGTGGCCCTCTTTTTGTTTGCTGTTCTTCCTGCCTGCGTAGGTTGTGGTTTTTGTGGCCTGACGATCATTTGAGAAACAAGAGAAGCAAGAACAAGTGTGGCTGTCTCGGTGGTTGTCGATTCTTCGGTGGCACCTTAACAGGACTAGATTTTTTCAAACTGGAGGAACTGACACCTTCAAGCAGCTCTGCTTTCTCGAGCACAAGTGCAGAGTCTGATATGTTTTACGGGCAGTCTTTGCTGCAGCCAGGAGAATGGATAATTACTAAGGAGATGCCTAAAATTTTAGATGGTGAGAATGCACTGTACTGTATTTTTACTCTATCTTGCCCAAAGCTATAATCTCTTAACTTTTTATAGGGTTTACAGTTCTGGTTAATAAGCAGAACTACTTGTGCTCATGTGGCCTGGGCTCTTCTAAGGGCAGACAGACCTAGAGAGTAGTAAGCAAGCTGAGTTTTTATATTAACATTTTATATTAACCTGCAACTTTCTGGGTAAAAAGGAGTTTTTTGACTTGTGCCTGTTCTGCTCACGTAGAAAGCAGTCTACTAAGACAATCTGATGCTTTGCTGCCATGATTTTATTAGTTTTTGTTAGTACAACATGCTAGGGTGCTTTTATTTAATAAGGAATTTTATTCCAGTGGGAAAGGAAGAGACCATTGCAGGCGTGTTGTCAGATACCCGATTTTCCTTTTCTGCTTCTGACCCCAGGGAAAGCAAACGGTGTGAAAAGGAAAGACTGGGATTGCAGATCTGTGGGTATAGAAGTGGAGAGGAAAGCACAACACCTAAGCCTCCAAGTGCCGCTGCGCTCCCACAGCTCCTCATCTTCTTCCGAGGAAACGAGCAGTTCCAGCGCCGCGCTGCCCTTGCTGGCCGGGGAGAAGGACAGCCCGTGCTCCACCACAGAGGAGCACCTGGGACAGAAGGAGTTCTTGTCTGGTGCCAAAAGGGAAGATGGTCATGGAAGGTTGGTACTCTCTGTCCAGGTATAATTCCACTCTTGAATGCTTTAAGATGGAAAACAAGCCTTGGATTTAGCAATTTGTAGGGCGTTTTGGTTATTTCCTTACGTTGCTGCTGAAATGCGTTTCCTAGTTGGAAATGCCAGTTTTGCCTCCCTGACAGGGGATGATTCCCTGATCAGGGTGGAAAACCCAGTGTGTGAGACAACAGCCCTTGTTGTTAGTGTCCGTTTACTCACAGAGGATGTGAAAACGGACCAGAATTTTGTGTGCGTGGTCAGTGTTACAAGCCAATGGCTACGCTGATAGAAAGGTGCAGAACCTCTGACGCTTCTGCAGGGTCAGAAGAGCGGCGTTAATTACGGGACGGGCAAACGAACCTCCGGTTTCTGTTCGCAGCGAGGGCGCCGAGGGCCGTGCCGCGTCCCCGGGCAGCCAGGAGCGGCCCGCTGGGCAGTCCCCCATGAGGTCTCCGCTGAAGCGCCAGGCGTCCGTGTGCTCCACCCGGCTCGGCAGCACCAAGAGCCTCTCGGCCGCCTTCTACGGGGACAAGCAGCCCGTGCCCGTGGGGGTGCAGTTCAGCAGCGACGTGTCCCGCAGCGACGAGAACGTCCTGGACTCCCCGAAGCAGAGGAGGAGCTTTGGTTCTTTCCCCTACACCCCCTCTGCGGATTCCAACTCCTTCCACCAGTATCGCTCCATGGACTCCAGCATGTCCATGGCTGACAGCGAAGCTTATTTTTCTGCAGCGGAGGAGTTTGAGCCAATAAGTAGCGATGAAGGTCCAGGGACCTATCCGGGGAGGAAGAAGAGAAAAAAGCAAGCCCAGAAAACTGAGTACAGCAGAGGGTCTATTTATCACAGTGTGGAGGGGCCCTTAACAAGCACAGTCCATGGAGAAACGAGCCAAGACATTAAAACCTTGCCAATCAAGACTCACCCCTCACAGGCTTCATTTGTTTCAGCGCTGGGAGGGGACGATGAGCACGTTGATAACATGTATGTCATGGACTCGGAGAAGGCTGTGGAACGGGAGCAAATAACTTCCCAGCAACCTGTAATGGCGTGTTACCAAAACTACCTTACACAGTTCCAGGTGATCAACTGGTCAGTAAAGCATCCAACTAACAAAAGGACTTCAAAATCCTCATTGCATCGCCCTTTGGACCTTGACACGCCCACGAGTGAAGAAAGTTCGTCGTCTTTTGAGCAACTTTCTGTCCCAACTTTTAAGGTATGCAAGATGGAGAGGTAGAGAAAGGAGTAAGAATTCAAAATAACTTGAAAGTGGTTAGTACTCCTGTTGCGTAAATAAAGCTACAAGAAACTGAAAATTTCATTGCTTTTAGTTAAGGAGTACCTTGAGTTTTTGACTTTAGATCATGGGGCTGAATGGCTGGGAGGTTGTGGGCAAGAAAACATGGAGTTGGAATTCTGTGGATGAGATGTGTGTTCTGAATTGTCTTTATTGCTCTTGAAAATGCTGCTCTTAAACACGTTGAATGATACACAGCTGAGTTATATTAATGTGAGTTTTGTTTAAAATACGTTGTACAGAACTTCAGTAGCAGTACATTTAATCCTGATCAAGTACAGTCTTGTCTCTAAGTGCTTTGTTTCAAAGTAAAATGGAAACTCAGATTTAGCAAATCCTTTTTTTAATGGACACGAGCATTGGTGTTCAAGGAAGGAGCTGAAACGAAATATATGAAAAATAATGGATATTACTTGATAAAAAAATAGGTGTTTGACCTTTGGAATTCAATCTCTTATCATTTTACAGGAAAAGCTTTGTGTTCATGTGAACCTTTTGTAGATTAGTGTTTGAAGTGTTTTGTTAAAAGCAAAGAGTCAATGTTTATGTAAGAACTTCACAGTCCAGTCTCTCCAGTAAATTAAAAAATAAACCTAGCAATTTCTGTATACTATATTGGAGAGTTGCTTAGGAGGGATTCTTTAAAGAAAAAAACTCTAAGGGCAAAATTGGAAGATTCCTTGGGGTTTTTTTTCAGTGTATGGAAGGAATGTAACAAATTGCTTTGCACTCTTGTCTTAGATTGTTAAACAGGGTCTCACAGCTAATTCATTACTGGACAGAGGCATGCAGCTTACAGGATCAACATCCAAGTAAGTTGAATACTCTCTAACATTATTACCATATTTTTTAAGAGTAGAGTTTTCCTGATACTCTTTTTAAATATTTTGGCTCTTGCCAGCCCTTCCAAAATGTGATTTATAGCAGTAGTTTTCAGTAGCTGGTCTATTTTAGAACAGAGTATTCTATTCTAAAATATTTGGGTTTGGTCAGAGAGAAAGCATTCAGTTATTTCATTTGTGTGTTTGCAAGATTAGAAATGGCAACTTAACTGAGATTAATTTGGGAGGTGCTAATGGCAAGTGCCCGTTGCACTGCCAAGAGCTGCACTCAAATCTAGGGAGGGCCTTGCCCTGAGATTGCACTTGTTGTACTTTCTAAGGTGTACGGTAGAAGAAACCTAATAATTCTAATAAGAATTCAAATGATACCAGGACACTTGTGTCATTTTTTTACAAAGCCCGATTATCAACCTGTGTTTGTGTTGTTCAGTACACCTTACACTCCTTTGGACAAGAAGTCTGCAGAAAACACGGATGATGAGACAATCACAGAGGAATGGACGCTGGATCACCCGGTCTTCCAGACGCGGACAACAGCGATAGTCGAAGTGAAAGGAACTGTGGACGTAGTTCTGACTCCTCTCGTGGCAGAGGCTCTGGATAGGTAATTAATTCTCTTGTGCTGCTGCAGCGTGTGCTAAAACGGGTCTGAAATCCAGGTTTGGGTTAAAAGGGCTGAATAACGAGGCTGGTGGAGCAGCAGCAGGGCCTCCCTCGTGCCCAGCGAGTGCACTCGTGCGTTTCCCAGCCGGTGGGTGGTCGCGCTCCCCTGGGCGGCGCCCTTTGTGCCCATCAGCGCCCGGCTGTTTGCCCTCCCCGCCGTGCCTGGGGCTGGGGGGTCTCACGGCTCCGTCCCCCCCCTTCCCCCGCAGGTACATCGAGGCCATGGTGCACTGCGCCAGCTCCCGGCACCCCGCAGCCATCGTGGACCACCTGCACTGCAGAGTGCTGCGCGACGCCGTGCAGAGCAGCAAAACCAGCTGCCCCGAGAACGTAAGTGCTCTTCTCTGTGTTCTGCATTGCAAAAGCTTTAATGTTTTGAGATGCGAGTCGCTGAACGCTGCATCGGTTTGGAATATGTGCTTGTTTTTACCTCCTGCCTGTTGCGCCCGCATTTCTGCAGTCAGCTGTAGCGTGCTGTCAGCGGCCAGAAGTCTCTCTCAGCGCTGAAGCTTTTCTGTTGTGGGTGGTCTAGTCATGAGAGCAGATCATAGCTCTGTTCTTTGGAATTACTATAACTGATATTCTTAAACATTATATTCGTATCAGCAAGAGGTTGTTTATGGTTTTGCAGTAGTTAGGGAGAGCTGTGAAAGTGCCTGTGGATTTTTTTGCAGTTCTTCTGATGCCTTAAAAAAATAATTTAGCTTGAAAAGAATTGTGTGGTAGTTCTACAGAACCCTTGAGTCCTTTCTGTCCAAGGTAATGACCATATTTACATTTTATGATTTCTTAGTCTTCACAGTCTGGAGGACACTAATCATTTGCTTCATAGTAAGTTGTATAAAACAACTTCCATATGAAGAACTCAAACTTTCAGCTGAAATCTGGCCGTTAGAAAGTTTGCTGCAGAATGGCCTTGCTGCCCTTACGGATCTAGACCTACTGTATCTGTAAGTGCTACAGCCCCTGCTCTAGAAATCATGGTATTGTGGTATAAATGAAGTTAGAATCTCTTGCTGCTTCAGTGCTAACAAACTGTCCTGCTACTCTTGAGCTTAGCAGCCTTGGCTGTCAGTGCTAACAATGCATTCTTCTCCTCCCTCCAAGTTGTCCTCAAAGCAGGATATCAGAGGAACAAAAATAGACACTACCACCACAGGAACAACAAACCAGGGACCAGCACAGACCAACCTGTCACTTAAGCAAGATAATGTGACAATTAAAGGTCTTCAGGCCAACGTTACGGTACCAAAGGTAACGACTGTTTGTTTGGCTGACTGGGAGACACCTGCCTGACTAATTACCCTTGGTTTCCAACCCCATTAGTTCCCTGAAAGCTGAGAAGCGTAAGACAGTGTTGTATCAGAAATTAGTGGGGTGTACTTAATGTGACATGTTTTTCTAAGTTTCCTTCCTCTTTCGTGTCTAGGTGAACCTGTGTTTACTACAGGCATCTGTGGATGAATGCCCAGGGGTTTCTTCCAGCAAGACCGTGACTCACGTTTCACTGGTGGCTCTGTGTTTTGATAGAATTGCCACACAAGTTCGTATGAACAGGTAACAGTAATACCTATTTTTGTCTCAATCTTCAAACAAAAGTCATCCAATGAAGTATGTCCACCTGAGGTTTGTTTCCTGGTTTTTTGTTTTTTTTTTCTCCCTTCTTTTCAAAGGGGTATAGTGGAGGAGCCTTCAAACAGTGCAGAAACCAGGAGGAATTCCGTGACGTTCGATCGTTACATCCAAACCAGCAAAATGCAGCCCCAGTCATCTGGCTCACTGAGGTCCAACTCTGGGGCAGAAAAAGGGAAAGAAATCGCTGCTAAACTGAACATCCACCGTGTTCATGGACAGCTTAGAGGCCTTGATACAACAGGTATTAAACAGCATGGAGTTGTGGCAGTGTCGGTTTTCATCGAAGCAAGTGGTTATTCTTGGTGTTGGTCTTGTAGTTTGATTGTGGTGCTTTTATTGATAGGGATAAAAAGACACTTAGCCCTGGAGATTTTGCAGACACTTCAAAAACAAGTCTAGGGTGGTAACTCTGAGTTGTTTTCTGTTTTTCTGTGAAGTGCTGGATCTAAGTGTAGGCAGATTTAAGGTTATCGAGACAGACTTCTAAGCAGGTCGTGTGGCAGATGAGTCACCTTGTAAATACTGACCTGCACTGGTAGAATTTCAGGCCTGAGCTCCCTTCCTCCCAGCTGATCTCTTTTCAGCTACCTTTTTTCGCCACCTTGTGTGAGGAATAGATGGTGCTTATTTGCTTTATTGCTTCTAACACGTTGAAGATAGACATGATGTGCCTGTTGTACCAGAAACTTCAGCATGACAAGCCGTAGATTTTTAACTGCAGTGACTATAAAACTGAAACTGTGATCTACCCAGTTGACTTCCTTCTTGTTTGTGTTAAGGAAGTTCCTTGAAGAAGCTTTAAATTACGTTTTGCTGTAATTCCTGATCCTGGAAGAACTAACCAGGAAAAGATGGTCAAAAGTAGAGGCAGTTTTTTGTTAGAACTGAGTCAGTTTTGGTGGAATCTCTACAAGTTAGTGCCGTGTTTTACTCTGTCCCATAAAGAACGGGAATCTTTAGGAGAGGAGGAAGTACTCTGTAAAGAAAGTATGATTTAAAAATACACAATAAATAAATAAACAACAGAAACCCCACTGCTGTGCAAAGGTGAGTGAGCAAATGAAATTGGCGGAAAACAATAAGAAAAAATTCAAATGGTGCAACTCCATTTTACTCAGTTATGGGGAGAATCTTAGCAGCAGTTGCCTGTGTGCTACAGGCATTCAGGAAGGCCAGTTTTGGAATTCTGACAAAAAAAACTCCTCATCTTCTATTTAAAAGGTTTGAGAAGTGGCTTTCTAAGGATCTTAGCATTTCATGTAGATGTCAAAAGTGAATGCAGTTATACATTGGAGACAGAGAGTGAGGATTGGAAGGGATACAGAGTGCCTCAGCCTAGTTCTTTTTCCTCAGGTATTTGACATTTAGCCCCCTGTGTGACTTAATAGGCAAGAGGCATAAAATTATTTCATATGTTTCTTCAGGAATGTCACTAAAAGAAAGGATTTATACTTAAGCTCCATCCTAACGTCAAAGAAATGGACGTGGCATAGTCCCCTGCTGGATCTTTGACAGCCAAGATCATCATAAATTAAAACCTGCTAGAGTCTGGATTTTCTTAGGAATCACTGACACTTAATGCTTTCCATAGACATGATTCCAACCAGGAAGCAGTTTGAATTAAATTTAGAACTTAATTTTTTAATATCCTGCACTGTTGCTATATTATGTATTATTATATTATGCCCGTATTAACATACCAGGAGCAAAGACTTTTTCCTCTTTCTAGACTTCTTTTTCATTCCCATGCTTCAACTTTAACCTTTTTCTGTCTTTATTTCCCCCACCTCCTGTTTGAGGAATGCTGAAGGAATAACACTCCCAAAACACTGTCAACTTCAGAGAGCTTGTTTGAGGAAGTGAAGTTTTTTTTTCATTTTGTAACAAAGTAGTAAATACGTTTATTTTCACAGATATTGGAACTTGTGCAATAACAGCTATTCCTTTTGGGAAATCAAAAGTCCTTTTCACTTTGGAGGAGTTGGATGAGTTTGCCTTTGTGGATGAAACGGATCAACAAGCTGTCCCAGACGTAGCTCGGATTGGTCCCACTCAAGAGAAGTGGGGTTGGATAATGTTTGAGTGTGGAATTGAAAATTTAACCATAAAAGGTAAAGCTTTTATAGACTTTATATTGTTTTGTTTCATGAAATTGCTAACAATTCTATAGTTAGGTCTTCAAGTTTAGCAGTCATTTGATTAGAAATTGTTGAATATAGGTACTAAATAGTACATACCTGTGGCAAGTAAATTTTACATTACCTAGGTTATGCAGTAAAGGAACGTCTAGTAGTAAATACCACTTACAACAGTGTATGAAATAATTCCATAGAAACTCTTTTCATCAGTTTCTGAACTTTTCAGTGAAGGTTGAAATTGGTGCTTTCACTGATGCCCTAAATCCTGACCTTACTCACAGTAGTAAGTGTCTGCATCTAGACCAGAGTTTTGCACTGTGAGGGGAAAGCTAGCTTCAAAAAGCAAAAAAAACCCAGTATATATGTATTTTCTGTCATCCAAGTTATTTTTTTTTTCCCAGGGAATAATATTTAAAAACAATTTTTATGTGAGTACTCTGAATCTGCTCGGTACAAACTCTCAGAAGCTTGAAGTTGTAGCGATAAGTTTTTGTGTCAAATGTTAATGCCTCTTGTTTAAGCAAAACTGTGTGTATTTCTCCTCTTAAGTGCAGATCTTTTCTGTGGGGCATAGCTTTGAGATATTTATGCACTGCAAGCATTGACAGGCCTGGTGTTTTTACAGGGGGAAGGCAATCTGGAGCAGTATTGTATAATACATTTGGAGTCATGGGGAAGTCAAGAGACACAGAGAGAGGTGGATTGCTGGCATCAAACAACTCTTCAGATTCCCCCACTGGCAGTGGTTACAATACTGATGTGTCTGAGGACAACCTCCCTTGTGACAGAATAAGTCCTTCTTCAGATATTAATGGAAACTCAGTCTCAGATGAGCAGGTATGTCTTTCACCTTTCACAGAATCTCTTGCCATTGCCTTGGAAGAGTCAGTGGCCAGCACTGGTTTATTTTTCTTTCCCTAAATGCACACGGAACGATTTTCTTATGGCAAGTTAGTGCCTTTCAGTGTAATAATTTTGGAAAGCAATTTCACTTTTGACTTTGTGATTCCCTTTTTTTTTTCTTTTTTAAGGATGAAGGCGTTGAGTCTGATGATCTTAAAAAAGATATACCCTTGATGCCTCCTCCCCCTGACTCTTGCAGCATGAAGCTGACAATCAAAGAAATCTGGTTTAGCTTTGCAGCCCCTACCAACGTGCGCTCTCCAGCCCATATATATTCAAGGTAAACTTTTTACCTGATTCAAAAGAAAGAAAATGGCACTCCTGCTTTGTCAAATCGCAGTTGGATCTGGCAGGTTCTGAATGGAACCTCAGTAATTTTTGAAGCCTCTCTGGAAATGAAAATTTCGGATTTCATGTTTATCACAGTAACTTCTGCTTCAGTTTTATACTGGCGTAATTTATATGGAAGTGTTGCCAGCAAACTTGTAGCTAGAAACGGTAAAAAGAAGAAAAGGAAGATTAACAAAACCAAATCAAACAAAAAAAACCCCTCACTAAAATCATGTGGTGAGATGGAAATGTGTGAAGGAGAAAGGCAGGGGAGGATATTTCTTTTGCACTATAAATTTCAAGATAAGTCTTTGTAAGATGGTTTTTCATGTGGTGTATGTAGAATAAGCCAACTATTTCACTCTCTCAGTAGTTTAAGATCAGTGTGGAGCTATAAATTAGAAAATACTCAGGTAATATTCTTGCCTCAGCCCTTCAGCAAAAGTCCTTTACTAGGTGTTAATAACAGTGAATGTGGGATTCGGTCAGAGATGGGAATTTCAAACTGTATGATTTCAGTGGGGAGTATAAATGGGAAAAGGAAGGAACAGCAGTGGCAAAAGTGGATGGAATCATGAGTGTGTGAGTGAAACAAGAAGTGCCTGAGGTACTTTTTGCCGGTTTTCATTTTTTGGGCAGTTTATTACTGTGTTCGCTCCTTTATTGCTCTGCTGTGTTCTCCCTGTCTGACTGGCATTGGGAGCAGCACCAGGAAACCTTGCTGCTGACTTGTGAGCACCTCATTCTCCTCATCTTCCTCCACAGGCAGCTGAACCTCCTGAGCACTGCAACGCCTGCAGTTGGTGCTTGGCTTGTTCCCATTGACCAGGTGAAATCCTCCCTAAACAAACTGGACACCGAAGGAACGCTGCGGGTCTGTGCTGTCATGGGCTGCATCATGACTGAGGCTCTGGAGGTAGATGATCATTGCAAAATCCACAGACCTATCAGAAGCAGTGCAATAAGTAATATTGGCTTGTTTGGGATTCTGGATATTTTCAGTGACAGACGTGTGAACCTTCAGTTCCAGAGCTGGTCACAAGAATTGGATGCACAGCCCAAAAAAAAGCTGAGAGCAAAAAGTAGTCAGCTGTTGCTAGTGAGGAAGCCTCGTGCTTCTTACCCTCAATATAAAATAAGAGTGAGAAATTCACCTTAAATATACCTGGCTGCAGTGCCAGATATATTTAATGAAATATTTTTGTCTGCTGTTTGGTTGGTTGACACCATCTAGTGGGAAGAGTTTGAGGTGATACTGACGTCCTGCCTTGCATTGAAAAATTGATGTGTG
This sequence comes from Acropternis orthonyx, assembly GCA_035583155.1. NCBI lineage: Eukaryota > Metazoa > Chordata > Aves > Passeriformes > Rhinocryptidae > Acropternis > Acropternis orthonyx. The sequence goes on from JAWWEU010000125.1 coordinate 4,758,378, forward strand.
AGGCTAGTTTTCTGCTGGACTCAACAACTTTGCAGCAGTCTCTTACTCCTACCACCTCCCTTCCTATTTTTTTCCTCTTTTCTGGCATTAAACCGAATTACAAAAGGGCCTGTTTTTGTCTTTAACTAGGAATAGTTTCTTTCAAAATGTCAGCTAGCCTTGCATATATATTAGTCCAGAAGTAACTTTATAAAGTCTGCAATTTGAATCCAGGCTCTTGTTCTATTGCTTTGTATCAATAGATAAGCGTCAAGTACAATTTTTCACATGCACTATTGAAAGTGAGGTGAGTATCCATGTGGCAAATGTTTGTTTAAAATGGGGTTGGAACTCGTATTGTAGGTGAAATCCTGTCGTTTGGGCCCATGTTCTGTTTGCAAGGATGTTCCTATGCTGAGAATTGTTTTATTTTAATGTAGAATAAAAGTGTGCACTTCCCTCTGAGAAGCAAGTACAACAGGCTTACCAAAGTGGCTCGTTTCTTGCAAGAAAACCCTTCCTGTTTGCTGTGTAATATACTGCACCATTACCTGCATCAAGCAAATTACTCCATTATTGAGGATGCCACCATGGTGAGTTGCCCAGTAAAATCAGAAATAACTGGGTCTTTTAGTGTCCAATGTAGCAATTCTACTGTCTTAAATTTGGTAACAGCTTAAGGGAGGTTAACAAACAAGAAAACATAACCCAAGCTCCTATGTATCTTTAAATTGATAAGTAGAGAGGGCTTCTCTCATGTTATTTTCCTTCACTTCTGCCGTTTCTGCCATGGCATAATGTGCATAACGTTTATCAAGCTGTTTTGTTAGTAAATGCGTGACAAATCGTAAACAAAAGGCATGTCTTTAAACATTTTGATGGCCTTTTCTGTCAGGTTTCATTGCTGCTTTATCAGATGTCAGTGGCCTTTTGATCAGATTTCATTTTTCATGGGTTTAAAATTGAATAGATCTCAAGTTTGTTAAGGCAAGTGCGTGACCTGTTTAGCTTATTCCAAACTCTCCCCTTGGAACTAGTTTTAATGTCTTCTGGAAATACTGGGATAATGCAGACAGTTTAAGGAAGGAACTCGAATTGTACAAACTTGAAAGCTTAAGAATCTTGGGTTTAGAGTGCAAATGCCTAGATTGTAGTGGGAAATAATTGTGTGAACAAACATTAGGCAGAAGGAGGAGTGTTTATTCCTGATTCTGTGTTAATTTTCATAATCCAATTCCACAGCTGTCGGATTTAAACACCCTGGTTTTCAACATGAGTCTGTGACTCAGCTGAGAGCCAGTGATCAGAAATAGCACCGTTTGTGGCAGAAATAGCACTCTTTGATTTGTGGTCAGAATAGCAAGTTGGTTTTTTTCTTTAGGACAGTTTAAGTGGCGTAATCAAAGTAGTCCCTATTTTTGGCCTCAGATTTATCTTCTTGGAATACTGTTTTACCAACAATGGAAAAAACATCATCATCTTTTTAATTTCATTTCTGTTTCTACAGTCAGTCTAGAGTTGCTGTGAGTTTTAGTCCAGTTCAGAGCCTTATAATTGCTGAAGTGCTTTTATATTTCACAAACCTGTTTCCTGTTGTTCCTTTTTGGCCCCTCAGGTCATGTAGATAAATGTACTCACTATGCTCCATGAAGCTGTAATTCTTCTCTCTCAGCTCTTTGGCTTCTCTCTGAAGTGATGTCTCGTGGTGCCAGCATGTTTGTCATAAGCCTCTTGAGCACAAAGATCTAAGGGAGCTTTGGCTTGTTTTCCCCCTTCCAATTTACTTCAACATAACTAAATAAATTGTAATTTTTTTTTTTTTTTTGAAGAGTGATGGCCTTCCTGCCTTAGTAACCTTAAAAAAAGGTCTAGTTGCCTTAGCAAGGCAGTGGATGAAGTTCATTGTGGTAACCCCAGCCTTTAAAGGAGTCAGCTTGCACAGACCAGCCCAGCCAGTGAAACTGCAGCCAAATGCCTGCCATGAGCATGAGGATGGACTTGGATTAGACAATGGAGGGGGTCTTCAGAGTGACACGAGTGCTGATGGAGCAGAGTTTGAATTTGATGCAGGTATTTCTCTGTTCTTCTGCTTCCATAAAAAAGGTCACGGGGACAAGTAGATCCTCTCCGAGCATTTTTGTGTCTTCTTTAGTTTTAGTGCTTGAACGCGTTATATTCTTCATTTTTTAGAATTACTGAACTTTTTTGAACTCGTTTTCATTCTGAAGCTGCTGCTAACTACTATAATTACAGCATTACAATAATTAGTACTTGTGCAGGGGAAAACAAAACAGGAGACCTCTCTTTCTTCACACGCTTTGTCTTGTTATCTTCTGCACAAAATACATCAACTTAATTACCTCCTACCTTGCAATTAGGATTTTGTTGTGCAGGTTCTGACCTTAGTAAAGAGTTTTAAGATGCAAGAATTCTATGAATTCTGTTTAAGGCATAGCTTAAAACTTTGTTCTTCATGAAGACATATTTTATCTTCTTCTTCCCCCCTCCATTTTTACTACTGAATTGATAAATTGCTATTGCCATCTTACACGTTGCTAATTTAAAATAAGCTGCTGATTTAGCTTTGTATTTGATAGAGAGGTGACTTAAGAACTGCGGAAGGGAAGGACGTAAATAGATACATGTTCTTGGAGGACTCCCTTTTGCTGTGTTGATTTCACTTAGTTATCTACGTCAGCTGAGGAAAACATAATTTAAAACAATCAGAAGGAGAATTTGCTGTTAGTTAAAAGCCAGGCAGCAGTTACCAGCTTAAAGAGAGCAAAGCCAAAGATGTCTGTGTGTGAAACTTGTATGTAGTCATACAGTATGATGGAGATTTTTGCTCCCTTCTCCGAAACATCTGCTCTGGTTCAGCAGAAACACGTGGCTTATTAAACCAAATCCAGTAGGCACTGTCTTGTTTGTCTTAATATTGCCCTGACAGCTGTGGGTAGGTGTGTGTCACAGTTTGGAAGTTCATGACTGCCTCTAAATAAATGTGCCTAATAATAGATAATCTTGGTTCCCCATACACATAACAATGAGTTAAAAAACCCCATTTGCTTGTTGGCAGCCACTGTCAGTGAGCACACGATGCTCTTGGAAGGAACAGCCAACCGGCCCCCCCCTGCCAGCGCCTCTGGGCCTGTCACTGGAGCGGAGATCATGAGGAAATTATCCAAGACTCACACTCACAGCGACTCTGTCCTGAAAATAAAGGTGAGTTTCCAGCACCAGGCACGAGGGGACGGTGGTCTGTGGCAGTTCTGTTGGCTGCAGATGAATAATTCCGCGTCTGAAAGGGAGCTGTAACTGTGGCACATGGAAGGCGTGCTCCTGATATTATGAAAGTGGTGCTTCGTCAGTTGACTTATATTCTGCATCTGTTCATTGTTTTTCTTGTGAGTTAACTCCAGAGCTGCGCTTTAAGCAGTATGAATGTGCATCACTTAAAGATATGCCTTAACCTGTGTGCGTTTTCACCTGTTTCTGGAAGCAGAAACGAAGATTTAACGGTGATAGCAAATCAAAGATTGACAAACAACGGGTAGTACAATTATCGTGTTGCAATCCCGTCTCCAGGCCAAACGTCCCTTCCTTTTTGCAGTTCACACAGCACTTCATTGCTTTCTTTGCTTTCTCTACCAAGGGCATACATCCATATCATTCCTTGAGTTACACCAGTGGAGACACAGCCACGGACTCGCCGGTGCACGTTGGCCGCTCCGGAACGGCAGTCAAGGAAAGTCCAAGGAAAGAGAGTCTGCTCAGCTACCTGACTGGGAGTTTTCCTAGCCTGCACAACCTTTTGGAAGGGACTCCTCAAAGAAGCACAACTGCAGTTAAAAGTAGTTCTTTAACAAGGACAGGTACGGTGTAGCATAAGGGAGCTAAGGGGGGAGTGGGTTTTATTTTAATGATTTGGAAAAGGTGGTATGTTGTCACTGTGAGATACCACATGTAAAATCCCACCTCCTTCCTCCTTTCCCCCAAATAAGAATCCTGGTTTTCATGAGCAGTTCCTAGACATCGCTGCACCATACCCTTGCCTAGAAGCAAACAGAAAGTGCATCAGGTTGGGAAAAGAAATCACAACGAACAAGATATGCAAAATATTTTCCCTTTACTTAGCCTTGCTTTTACTTAGCTTTAATTTTTGAGTTTAATGCATAATTACTTAAGTGAGCCTTTTTCTATGAATAAGGAAATTTAGTGATCACTCTGTATTTGTAATTTTTTTTTTGACCTTGTAAGTAGCTCAAAAAATGAACTAAACTAAAATTACAGTATCTTAGTTTGCATTTAATAATTTGCAGATTTTTTAGTAATGGTCTTTTGAACAAATGGGTTAGAAGTTTGAAATACATACATTGGAATTTTTATATTCTGTGTTATTTTCTATGTCCAGTGTGTTGTTATCTGTTTTTTTTTATACATAAATTATAATTTTGATACTGTATTTTCTCTAAAACCTCTCTCCTTTGCTGTCAGGGACTGAAATATTGTTCAGAAAAAAAGGTATTTTGGTTTCTTAATGACTCCTTTCATTTAATCAATGGTAGAGATGAGCAAGTGCAAAGACACTTGCAGTGCAGCATCCATTAGTGTCGTAGTGCAACTTCCGTGGCAGTACCTGTAGGGGAACAAACCTGGAGAATTCGGCTTCCTTTTGTAGTCCGTAGGTGTTGGCAGTAAAACCCTGCTTGTGTTCCTTGGTTTTGCTGGCTCGGGTACAACAAACCCTGAAGCTCCTGCTCCGTGTGTGTAGGAAACGCCGTGGCCGCGGACATGTTATCCGAACACCCCTTGCTGTCCGAACCATCTTCTGTGAGCTTCTACAACTGGATGTCGAACGCCGTGGGCAACAGAGGCAGCGTGGTCCAGGAGAGCCCTGCCACCAAGTCTGGCCACAATAGCCTTCCAACAGGTATTGCTAATGGCAGCTGAATTTTAAGAGGCGGTTTTTGGGTTGGCTGGCCCTGTGTTTCCCACGTTCTGTCAGAAAGCAGTTGGAGCGAGTGACTTGTGTTCAACAGAGCTTAATCGTTTCAAAGTACCACTCGTGGGGCTCCTCAGCAAAGCAGAAAACGAAAAATGGTCATCTGAGCAAAACTTTTGTTTTCATTTCTGTGCCCCTGCCTCCCTAATTTAGCTTTTTCTTACCTTTGGGGCTGCAAATGCAGCTTCCAAAACCACGTGTAGCTGCCGAAAGCTAAGCCACAAGATCATCTGTTGCAGAGTTCCTTGGATTTTGTTGCCTATTTGTAATCCAATTTGCATATGCTTTTTTTGGGGTAATTTTTGCACTGGAGCCCTTGCTCTTTCTCAGTTCAATTTGAAGGCTAAACGTGAACATTATTTTGAGACTAAACATGAACATTTTTGAGACTAAACATTATGTTGAGAGTAACTTAGGAATGGGAATGATTAACTGGTGTAAGGGAATGTAGAAAAAATATATTGCTGGAAGTCTTATATGTATTAGAGAAACTGACGTGTAGCAACTTATTGCAGCTTATTTATTGTTCTTGTTAGCCTGTCATCATTCATAATATTCAAATGCATGTGTCTTAATTTTCTCTTTCACTAACACTGCTACTAATACTTCCTTTTCTTTTTCACTGACACCATTTCAGCAATATCAGACCGTCTGTTTACACTAAATGCCACTTTTGTGAGGTTATAGACCTTACTAGGGCTCTGATTTTCCTCTGTGTGTGCCATGTGTAGCTGTGTAATTAATCTTGCTGAATTAATGGAGTCAGTAGTGGTAAAATTTGCTGTGGTGTTAGTGTTCCATGGGTATTTATTTTTCAGGTGTGGCACCCAATCTTCCTACTATACCTTCTGCTTCAGACTTCAACACGGTGCTGTCCAGTGACCAGAACACCCTGGATGGCACCCACTCGCAGCACAGCACCAGTCAGGATGACATTGCAGGGGTGGAGGAGGCCAACCAGGGCTTTCCGGCCGTCCAGCTGGCAGATGCACAGGTAACTGGCGTCGTACATCAGCAAATGGGGGAGCAAGAGCGCAGGAATAACCTGAACCATCCGAGCTAAATCGCTGTGTTTTGGTCTGTAGGTTGTTTTCAAACCTCTGCTGAGCTACACGGGAATCCAGTCTCAGGATGCAATGCCCCTGTGCTACAGAATGTACTTCGGAGAGTACCTGTCCTTCTCAGGAACTCTGGACTGCCTCAGAGCCGATATCGTGGACTCAGACACAGCCAAGGAAAGGAAAAGCAAGCGAGCCCGAAGGTGTGTTGTGTGACACTGGAAAGCTGTGAATTGGTTAAAGAACAGAAACGACGTGTTTCGTGGTGATTCGGAATTCCAAAGCACTTCCACGGCGCAAGGACTGGCCTTTATTCTTTTAATCTTACATTTTGTCTTACTGTTAGCTTTGGTTTTGGTTTGTTTTTGTTTTGTTTTTTTTTGAATCTTTCTGTGGAATGGTTTGGGAATTGTAAGTATTTGAATCTCACCTGCTTTTGAAAATTGGAGATGGGGGAAGGGAGAGCTGGTGGGAATAATAGCAGGTGGAATTTGAGTGGCTCTTAAATGATGGTCTTCAGTTAATCCCGTAAATTATGATGTTACTTTTGGTGTAGATGCTGAGTCTTCCCCTGGAGCAATTTTGGGCAAAGGTTTAGGATATGATGGAATGATTGCATGCCAAATTAAGTTTCACTGAACTGAACGATTGCTAGATCGTTAGTAGCACACAGCATGAAACTGTAAAAGTTCATGTTATTATTATTTAGAACTGTGGTAAGAAGGTGATATCCTAAGGGAAATAAGAGGCTGCATCCAGTAAATTAGATGTACCACCATGTGAAAAACACATGACTCTCACTCATAAAAAGAAACAAAGCAGCAACTTGTACCTTTTTGTTTCCTTAGGCAGGGAGCTGTCAATCTTCCTCCTCTGGAATTCAAACCAGCTCTGATGTTGGAAACTTTCAGTATTAGCGCTGTGGTGATGGAGAAATCCATGTGCACGCCCCACAACTCCGCCAATGCCCTCTCTTTCCACGACCTGAACAAACGCTACTACAACACCTTCCACTGCAACTTTACCATCTCCTGCCAGTCCATCAGCCAGCACGTGGACATGGCGCTGGTTCGGCTCATCCACCAGTTCAGCACCATGATCGACGACATCAAGGCCACGCAGACCGACATCAAACTCAGCAGGTACACGGCAGGGTCGGCCTCTCCCACGCCGACCTTCAAAACCCGCAAACACCGAGACTTCCGCTCCTCCGACTTCAGCCGCAGCTCCCGGGGCAGCCTCAACGGAGGCAACAGGGTCAACAACACCAAGAGCAAACGGGCCAACAACGACAACAACAAGAAGGAGTCCCGGAACAAGAATTCCCTGGGGAGGTCAGAACGAAGGACTTCCAAAGTGTCCAGGAAAGGTTCGAAGGACGTGGTGGACCACGTGACTATTCACATGGATGACTCGGACTCTATCACCGTGTCGGAGCAGAGCGAACCTTCTGCTGAGTGCTGGCAAAACATGTACAAACTGCTGAACTTCTATTCGCTCATCTCCGATCCCACCGGCATCTTGGAAAAGTCTTCCGAAACCTTTGGGCCAACAGGTAATCCACGTAACTAAGAGCATGTGCCTTTGCCCAAATGTGGTCTAAAGCTTGATCATAGCTCCGTTTTTGGAACTTGCCCACTCCATCTAACTTGGATCAGAGGGACAAGTGCTGAGGATGGGGAAGGGGGGGGATCTTGTAATTAGTCCATCAAGATGGGGTACAAAAGACAAGTTAAACTTTTCTCACTGATTTTGTAACGTGGATTGAGTTTGTTCCTCCCAAGGTGCTGTTTCGTTTTCAAGGGTCTACTGGAAATGCTATATATTATCATTCTGTGAAAATATGCAAGGGAGATCATTTCTGCCTTGACAAGGACTGACAGTGAAAAAACTGAGCTGTGAACCCAGATGTGGGAGAGGGAAAGGTGAAATACTGATTTGGATAAAGTCCCACAAAGATTACAGGTGTTTGGGCCATAATTTCATGCAAAGCTTTGAGATCTGGCCTAATCATTGCTCTCTGTTTCTGATGCATTTTAGCACAGCCGAGTAAATTTGAGAGCTGACTTCACATCTTTCTTTTGGCTGGGGAGCTTAGGCTGCTGTAAATGTACAGGGGATGGTATAGTTAGTCATTAGGCAGATTTTCTTTGGACTTCGTTTAACTAAAGAATGAAAAACTGAGGAAGTGCCAAAAGGAGAGCTTTTTTTAAACAGATGCCAGTGTCTTTCACGCACAGAATATCATATCCACAGTTAGGATACCTGCACAAAATGTAGATTTTTCTTCCATTGTTTTTACGCTCTTGAGTGTTGAAAAGGAAAACTTGCTCATCCAAACCTGAACTATAGGAACCTTTGGCTGAGAAGCGATCAGAAACGGGACAGGACAATTGGAAAGCGCCAGGGCATTTTTCTGGTATAACAGTAAAATCAGCTAATTAGGAGTATATCTATGACTAGTATTGAAACCACACCGCTCGTTACTGTCCCCGCTGTGTTCAGCTGGAACGGCGGGCGGGTGGAACCGGCGAGGGGCAGGTGATTTGCCTTACCAGGCCGCTTGGTTTCAAACACGAATCCAAAGCGAGCTGCGCCGGGGCTTTGCGGAGAGCAACCCCTTGAGCGAGCGTTGGTGCCGTAGGTGTTCGCAGCCCCACGGAGCCCGCCTGCAGGGTGGTGTTTGAGAGCGAGCAGGAGAACGGCAGGAAGCGCAGCCTGGCGACGGCGGAGCCGCAGCACGTGACGCTCATCGTGTTTGGGATAGGCATGGTGAACAGGACCCACCTGGAGGCGGACATCGGCGGGCTCACCATGGAGTCCGAGCTCAAGAGGATCCACGGCAGCTTCACCCTGAAGGAGAAGATGAAAGGTGGGATGGGCTGGGCTGGGCTGGGCTGGAACGGTCTCTGGGATTAAACTCGCCCGCTGGCTTTGCGCGTTTATGTGCGTGTGTAGCGTGTGGGTGGGTGGTATGAGAACGTTCAGCGAGTTCTTTTTTAAAAACTTATGAGGGTGCTGAAGGATTTTAAAAGGATGCAAGATTTTCAGAGAATGCCATGAAGGAAATTCTGTTAGAAGATAGTCACTCCTTTCATTTTCAAATGAGTTTTTGGCTTTCCCCTTGTCCGGTTTAAATTTGATGTTACTTAATGTGACTCCTAAAACTGTAATTTTTTCAATTGTTTTCCTGCTACCGAGTTTATGAAAGCAGTAGGCACACCTGGAATTGTTTTACTGAATGAAATGCTGTTAAGCACCTTTTTTTCTTAAAGATGTGCTGCATCAAAAGATGACTGAGACGTGTGCCACTGCTCACATAGGAGGTGTCAATATCGTCCTGCTGGAGGGAATTACCCCAAACATCCAGTAAGTAGGAAGCCTCACAGTGTCAAGTTGCTCAAGTGCAGAGCAGTGAATTGTGTCTTGTTTCTCTTATGCCTCTAATTGTTTTTGAGACTTACAGGTTCAAACCAGATGCAATTTTTAGGGAGTAGTTAACCTACTGATGCTGATTATTCCCATTTGAGATCTGTCGTGTTTCTTTAACAGGTGCCTTTTTGATCTTCCATGATGCTTCATTCTTTGTGCTATTTTAACACTTTTAGTATGCCTTTTCCACCCTTTATACAATTGTCACAGCTGAGCAGGGGAGGGGAAGAGAATCCTTTCTTGTGCATGAACATCATGAATGACTTGCTCAACATCCACATTGTTTGGGGGTTGGGGTTTTTTTGCCGGGTTCACAAACTCGAAAAAGCCCATGCATTATTTTACTTTGTTCCCAGCTGAATTTCCTTCTGTTTGAGTTGCAGAACAGCAGCAGAACCACAATTCTTTGTTGCAGATCACCCTCACTCAGCTTGGGTATTAGCTGGGTAACCCCCAGTATGTGTTCTGGTTCTGGAATGTGAATGTTGTAGGCAAGGGGATAAATAACATGACTTAAGTCTCTCCCTCTCTCTCTCTCTCTCTCTCTCTCTCTCTCTCTCTCTCTCTCTCTCTCATTTGAATTCCTTGTTAATTTGGAAGATGCTACATAGAACTTAAAACATAGAGAATTTTATAATTTCCTCAGCTAAATTGTTTCCAGTAAACGTGTTTCAGAGGGATAAATAAAAGTTTTAACCAGACAAGCTATGAAGGGTTTTTGAAGGTGACTGAGGCTCTTCATGTCTGTTTTTTCATCATCATCTAACTGAGCTTCCATATAGAGAGGGTACGAAAGGAAATCCGGGGGGAAATACTTAAAAACAACAAACCTGAACCAAACCAAACCCTTCAACTTGGTAAATTTGGAAGGAAATGTCATATTGTGGGTTACAAGTAATTAACTGACTAATTTTGCATAGATGTTTATTCTTTATTTGCTTTGTTTTTGTTTTTCTTGCTTTCTCTTCAATCTTCATCTGTAGACTGGAGGATTTTCCTACATCTCCTACAAGCACAGCCAAACAAGAGTTTCTGTATGTCATATTATTATGTTTAATAGTCTTGCAATTAACTCTGTGTCGTGTAGCTAATGGCTGCATTCCTGCCGTGTGTGATTGTGTAGGAAGGTGTTGCTTGAATACGTTTTAGTTTAACATCTAGTGTTACTTAGATCAGCTTTTACTGTAGCCTGCTAAATATCTGTCCCAAAAAAGCCCTTATAAATGTTAACAATCAAGCTGGAGGGGCTTAAAACCCTGCCTGTGCTTTTACTGCTAATGAAGGTGACCCTCTTCGTGCCCCCCAGATGTGTGCGAGGGTGGAGGTCTCTCTCCCAAAAGGTGCAGTTGTCTTTTGTGTATTCAGAGCTGTGATGATACAGGATTAACTTTGAAATGTCTTGATAGAAGGTAGCTCTGGAAGGACAGCTGGTGGACTGTAAAACTGCAAGGAGTGTAGAGAAAATATTGGAATTTGTGCTCCTTTTTGTCTGGTAGCAACAAAAAAACCAGCAGAAGAAAGTACTTATTTTCACAGTGCGTCACTGAGCAGTTGAGTTCATTGCCTTGTGACGCGCTCAGCAAAAGCATAAATGATTAAAGGGATTGGATAAATCCATGTAGGATAGGTGTGCTGGTGAGTCATGAATGCTGCAGTGAAAGGAAGGATCCCTTATTTACACCTCCAGCATCAGGTGCTGCCTGAGTTTTCAGCTGAGTCCATGTAATAGTTCCTGTGTGCTATGAGCCTCATGCTGGCTTTTTTCCCTCCCCTTTTCGTAACATTCCCAAAAATCTGTTGAGTGTTAGCCTTATAGTCAGTTCTCTAATGGGACAGAGACTTTTTTTCTGGAGAGTGATTCCTTGTGGAACTGATGTGAGAACATGTATATAACTTAAATATTGATTAATGATTTTAATCATGTGCAGCCACATCTGTTACAGGCATATCACTGTGGGTAAGCAAACTGTAGATAATTAACGTGCAAGTCCTCATTCCAAATAAATGTATAACCAGGCAGTTGTTCCACATCTCATTCTGTCACGGAAGTAGGATTTTTGGTAGGCAAACAACAGTGAAACTAATTTGTTGCGTGAATTATGGAAATACCTCAGCAGAAGAGCACAGTTAATCTTGCTGAAATATTGCTGTAATATTTTTTTAATTGAGGAAGCGCTTAAAATGGTTTGAATGTGTTATAGATGGGGGTGGAAATGTGTTCTTGATTGGCCTCACAATAGTTGAGTCAGAACGGGAGAAGGAAGAGAGTAGGAAATCAGCAAATATCAAGAGAGAAGTGACTGTGGTTTTGTATTTAAGAGGTGGATTAAAATAAGCCCGGTCTTTTCTTAAGTAACGTTTCTTTGTATAATGTTTCTTCTGAAAATAGTTGTGAATGAAGATTTGTTCCCTCCTTTATATTTTTGCAAATTCTTTGCGTATTTTGCAATTATTTCTACTTGACAGTCTCCCCTAAAACATTAATTCAAGCTTTAAGTTGCTTGTGGCTCTTGCGTAGCTGTGAAAATGTGAGAATGTTCCTTGAGCTTCAGTCAATGTGCTGTTGATAGGCCTGTGGTTGCATTACAGTGCTGGTTATGTCTTTATTAGAAGCAGAAGGATGATGTGGTTTTTTTCTCTTTGCATTTCCACGCCTGGGAATGGAATTCACAGAACCTTGTAGCTTTCACCATGAAACCAAGCTGTGTAGGGAACAATTTGAATCAGGATACATGAAAGTATTTTAGTGACGCTCCTTAAAATACAGCGTGGAACGCTGCGGTTTTATGGAGGTTATTTTTCAGCCATTTTAGCCGGTGTGCTGCACCTTCACAACCGTCCCCCCTTCTCTTTGGGGCTGGGATACTCTGTGCTGCCTGCAAAATATACTTCCATTGGGTAGCCCTCCAGGAATTGACCACAGAGGAGAAACATTAATGTGTTGCCCCAACAATCGTTTTTTAGTAGGAGCTCAGTGAATTCTGCCATGCCAAAACTTCACTTGACATCCAAAACTGTCAGCTCTGTGCAGCTGCATTTTTATCTTGGGTAACCATTGTGAACCATATCCTCCTCAACCTTAAAATAATGCTTAGACAACATATTTTGGAATAGTTTGTCTGAATGAAACATCGGTGTTAATTCACAAATCCATTTATCACTGGCTGTTAAGTATTTCCTCCATTGATCTGTTTGGATGCTAAAATCAGATTTTACCAAGTCTTCTTACAAAAGGGATGGTTTGAGAGTATTCCTGAAAAGGAGTTGAAATGGAAGGCTCTTCTTTGTTTCTGTGTGTGCAAATTCGTCTGTGTGCACTGAAATGATCTTTCTTTATGCAAGGATAACGGTTTAACAGGTGTTTTTGCAGTGCATGCCTTGTAGTTCTCTTAAATGTAGCGTAGCTGTTTGTGGCATGCAGTGCATCCCCGTGTGTAAAGTGAAAGAAAAAGGAATGCGGGTGTAGTTTATAGACAAAATGGCTTTTGGTAACCCTTTAAAAATTCCGATAACCCGTAAAACTCACGTTAACCTAAAAACCTCCTGTTGCCTTTCCCCACCAGAACCGTGGTGAAGTGCAGCATTGCCAAATCCCAGGCTCTGTACAGCGCCCAGAGAGGGCTGAAGACAAACAACGCCGCCGTGGTCAAGGTGGGGGCCATCAGCATCAACATCCCGCAGCACCCGGCCACGCTGCACAGCATGATGGTGCGCAGCTCCCACCAGCTCTCCAAGCAGATCTCCGACCTCATCCGCCAGCCCTCCACCGCGTGAGTGTTCCTCCGGGGGGGGAGGAGGGCGGCGCTCCCGCAGGGGCACCCCCTGCCATCCGCCGCGGCGCGGTCAAGCCCCGCGTAGGTCGCTGCTGCAGCCAGGGGGGTTGTTTTTTTGCGCTCTCTGTCCCCGTGAACAGGCCCCAGCCCGCCAAAGAAGACGTCGCGACTCCCCTGCCCTCCGAAAAGACCCCGACGAGTATTAACCAGACGCCCGTGGAAACCAACGAATTCCCCCAGCTCCCAGAGGGCTTGGAGAAGAAGCCCATAGTGCTCAAGTTCAGTGCCATGATAGATGGGATAGCGATTGGAGCAGCGCTCCTGCCCTCCCTGAAGGCGGAATACAAGATGGGAAGAATGAGGAGCCACGGAATGACAGGTGACAGTTCCCTGAAACTTTGGCAACGTCGTTGCTTTTAGTCTGCCCTCCCTTGTGTTTCTGTAGAATTACAGCTGGAGCTTGGAATCTGTTGCTGTCAGCTTATTTTTTTAATAAGATGGGGCCATTTAGAGACTTTACGCTGTGGTCGTTCTACACAGTTGCCAGAGGGAGAGAATGCAAGAGCAGATGCAGATACATGTATATATAAACATATATATGTGTGCCTCTGTAGCTTTCTCCCAGGAAGCTTCCCTCTGACTACTAGAATCAGTTTATGATCCTTGATTAATTAAATTCTGATTCACAAGGTGACTTCAGAATGCCCTTACAGGGCCTCAGCACACCTGAGGTGGTTTGTGTGACTCCCTTCTCCATCTCATTACGGTGGAGTCTTTGTTTTCTTTTAAAATGAAGAAAACCCCGAATCATGTGGGTGGATATTTATAGTTCTTTAGGTCTGTGCCCTTCAGTAACATTTTAAATATTTTATTTCATTTTTTTTAATTCCAAAAGTGTTCTATAAATTTAAGGATACAAGAAAGGTTCTTTTGCCAGTTCACACCTTCTCTTTCCCCGCCTTCCTCCCGCAGGTGCCCAAACCAGATTTAATTTTGAGCTTCCAAGCCACAGACTGCGCTTCACTTCCAAAGTCTCTGCCACTGACATGTCCACCATTCCCCCTTCTGCGAGTCTCAACCTCCCTCCTGTCACTATGTCAGGGAAATACGTCATGGAGGAGCACGACACTTACTCAGACCAAATCTGGAGCATGGATGAACTACCTGCCAAGCAAGGCTACTACCTGCAGGGGAACTACCTGCGCTGTGTGGCTGAGGTGGGTGTTGGAAACATCCCTGATAGCTCGTTGTGTTTCCATTCTGGGACACTTCTGTGTGTGCACCTTCTTCTTGTTTTAACCATCTGCCTGCTCCAGAACTCGCAGGTTTGCAGGTTCGATGCCAATACTGAAAAACTGAAAGGAAATTTTAATTTTATTTTTTTTTTTAAAGCTGGTTAATTTTCTCACGATTAGGCAGCTCCACAGATACAAGTTATATATAACCTTATACATATAACCTTAGTAAGCGATACAAAATTATCTCTTCTGCTCACAAGTTCTATCTGTGTACCAGTTCTACAGTTAGTTTTCACAGGGAGAAAAGTGATGCTACTTAGAAGAAACCTACCTGCTGGGGAAAAGTGGGACTTTTTTTAACTAACTCTACGTCATTAGTCAGAAAAATAGTGTAGCATGTTTGTAATTGAGACTTCTGATGTTTGCACCTTTGTTTTAATTAGGTGCTGCTCTTTTTTCAGCCCACTTGCGTTGTTTCCTGGCTGAAGAAAAACCTTTGGGTCTTTGAATTTGTTCAGCTTGTAAAACTAGACAGAGAGTCTGCCTAGACAAGGCAAAAGCCAAGTTTTAGAAAATGTCTGGATTTTAATTTCATTTTAAAAATACCTGAATGGCAAATTTAAACAGTCTTAGGCAGACTCCAGTTCTTGGAAATACGCCTTTAGATTAGACCGGACACACAGCAAGTTGAAAGGCACTGAAGATACCAAAAAACTTGTTCATCTGAAGTGACTTTTCGGAGTTGGCTGCTAGTTTCTGTTTTCTTCTGATAATGGATTTCTTATCTGGAATTAAGTAGCCTTTCACATACTTCCATGGACCTTAACCAAGCCCTGCATTTTATTGTTTAAGCCAGACTTAACCAGGAGAATAAACTTTCTCACATAGTAATGCATGTCCTCCATTTTTTGACGGGTATTCATAGCAGAAGAATTGCAATACAAAACTATAAAATTGTCCTTTTTTTGTGCCAGTAAGGATATAATTTGACTTGAAAAGATCTGCCTGAACACTCAAAATCCACTGTTTCGAGAACTTAAGTTATGTGCTGTTTCTGCAGGTTGGTTCCTTCGAACATAATCTCACAACTGACCTTTTAAACCACTTAGTCTTTGTGCAAAAAGTGTTCATGAAGGAAGTAAACGAAGTCATACAGAAGGTTTCAGGTAAGCAGAACACTTAAAACCAACCTTGGGTAAGATCCTTAAAGCTTGTTTGATGGCAGCATTTTGTAGCTCTGAGGATCAGCTCTTTCTTTCAGGGACACCATCATTTCCATTGAGCTCTCCAAGAGCAGCAAGAAGCAGAGCTGGAGTGTGAAATACTAGCAGAAGCTCTGGAAATTATTGTAGTTCTAATATAAACAAGATTTTTACTGGGAAGCAGGACAATTTGGCATTCTGGACACCAGTCTTTGTGTCTCTCTCTCCATGCCATGGCCTTGGCTGGGTTATCTTCTGTGCTCACTTAGTTCAGCTGTGTTTGATTGGAACACTTGTTGAGTGATCCTAAAAGGCTGTTACAGATATATAGCTAATTTTTAATGGAAAGATTTGTCAATAGTTGGAAACATTGCAAGAAAAGAAATGCTAAAAAGTGATAACTAAGTGAAAGGAGTGTCTGTGTGTACATCTACTTCCTTTCATATACCTCCGTGTGTGTGTGTGTGTATATATATAAATATATTTATGTATACATATGTAATAAAAAAATACTCAGGTTTAGATGACGTGCCCTCAAGGCAGTTAAAAGATGCAGTGGAGAAAATGGAAAATGTCAGATTCCCTGAAGGATAAGCAGAAACAAATTTTACACACCCTGATGTTTGTTTCCTCCAAAATATATTAGTATGGGTAGTGAGGAAAGGCTTAGGGGAACAATAAACCTTCAGCAGCTGTCATTGTTCTATTCGAATATTTTATACAGAGGAACATAGAGAGGTAAACCAGGAAACCTGCATTAGCTTTTACAACATTTCTCAGGCTCTGGAGTTCGATCTCCCCTGTGTTTTTATGTGAGGAATTTATTACCATTGCTGGTTCCTCGCCTTTCCACACTGTAAATCTGCGTTGCAAGTAGCAGCCTGATGGGGTTTGAAATGTGGCTGTTGCCTTCCACGTTGGGGGAATTCGCCAGGAATCAGCAATCCCTGGCTCTGGGTGCTGAATGCACAACGAGGAGGGGCACAAAATAGCTTTATCCTTCTGCCTTGGAGCTAAATAACTGACATGGCTTGAAAATACCAATTAGTGTAATATACTACAGTGGGTTTTCTAATTATGGTTTATGTGTTGCACTAAAATATTGGTCGCATGTTATCCTTACATAAAAACTGAGTAGCTACCAATTATTTCAGGTGAAATTGCACAGATTGAAAGGCGATTAATGTACACAGCAGTCCATAGCAATGCCATCTTGAAACTGAAGGCAGTGTGGATTAAAAGAAGAAAATTATTCAGATACAAAATGGAGTGAGAAAAATTTACTGTTGTTGTTTGGGGTTTTTTTAATCCATGATTTAACTGCCTATTCTTACCACCAAATAGCCTGTCATTAGAAGAATTGGCATGTATGGAGAGGATTAATGGCTTAGCCTTTTCCAGCAGCAAGCCCTGCCTATAAACTAAGGTGGAATATAGATCAGATCTCAAGGAGAATAAAAACCAGGATTGCTTCTCCAAGTTAGGGCCTATGGGGATAGGTAACTTGGGATGAAATGTGCCAGGATGAGGAATTAAACCCAAAAATAAAATAACTGCAGAATACTCTTCCTTCCTCTCATTGAAAAAACCCCTGATACTGTTTCAGGTCTTCCATTCATGCAATTTTCATAGTATTCAGTCCAGTGTTTGATTTTTATTGTCAAATAATTCGGAGATACGTTGCTGCAGGGAACAAATCACGTCTTTTTGAGAACTGGTTGTTACTCCTTAGAGGCTTTGAGCTTTCCTGGGCAAAGTTTCCCAGGAGCGAGGAACGTGGCTCTCTGCCTTGATTCTTAGTAGAGAGCTATTTAATTATTTGTAAGAAGATGAATCTGCACTGATGTCTTCCATTCAACCTTCATTTGTTTGTGTCAATCTTAAGTCATTGTTCAAAACGAGGCTTAGTTCCCGTTCACCTTTTTGGTTTCAAAATGTTTTCCTCATTGAAACTCTGCGTGCGTGTATTTACCCCGTACAGGAGGGGAGCAGCCAATACCTCTTTGGAATGAACACGATGGCACAACAGATGGAGACAAACCAAAAATTCTTCTTTACTCACTGAGCCTGCAGTTCAAGGTAATCATACGATGACAAAACAGTGGTCCTGGATGCTGTTAGTGGCTTTGGGGTGTTTATCTCCAAGTTTGTTGAAACAGGAATACTCTGCATGAAGAAAAAGACCTAAAGACCTTGAGTTTGGTTGCTGTAATCTTTTTAAATAGCTTTGTGGCATCATGTCTGAAACACGATTGTCCTCTTGGGTTTTTTTGCTGCACAGTGAAAAGGGTTTCTTCTTGGTTTTGCTGATGGGGTTTTTTTCCCCCTTCTCTTTATATCCCTGAACCAGATGCTGATAACTTTGCACCTTCCTTGTTCCTTAGGGAATTCAAGTGACAGCCACAACTCCCTCGATGCGTGCCGTGAGGTTCGAAACTGGACTGATAGAACTGGAGCTCTCAAACAGACTGCAAACCAAAGCAATGCCTGGAAGCAGCAGCTACCTCAAACTGTTTGGGAAGTGCCAGGTGGATTTAAATCTGGCACTGGGGCAGATTGTTAAACATCAGGTTAGTGCTCAGCGGCTTTACATGGTTTTTAGCAGTGTGTGACTGAAAAAAACGCATACCCAAGCAGCTAAGAGGTGGCTTTGCACAGCTGTTCTTACCTGCCCTGGCTGTGGAGTGGTCAGGTGGGGGGGACACTGGTTGTGTACATGCATAAAAGATGGAAGGAGTCAGGTATGGGGGTCTTGATTTGTTTTTTCCCCCATATTATTAATATCTTAGAACTTACTAGCCCTTTAGAACAGTAGTAGTAGCCTTTCTACTGAGTGAAACTCAAAATTTCTGTTGATTTGGCTTTTATTTTTAGGGTATTTGAATGAAATAATAAGAGCAGAGAAGACCCCAACTTGGCTAGACCTACATTTTGACCTAGTTTGTCTGTCTTGGTTTGGCAGTTGTACCTCTTGTACTCTTAAACCTGCTGTTACCTGGAATCACTAGTTCTGTGATAGGGAAGGATTTTGTGATGCCTAGAAACAAACAAATACAGATCTTAGAACCTATTAATGTTCTGTCACAATAGAGGATCTGGATATATAGTTATTTTAGTTAACAATTTATGATAAATAAGGAAATTAACACTGTGATCAGAATTTAATGCAAGAATACTGAATATCCTCTGACTGGAGGAGAAAAAGGGGAAAGGAGACATCGTAACTTGCTGCTTTATATTTTGTCAAATGCAGTAATTTGATTATTTTTTTTCTCCCAATTCCCTGTCCCTGAACTCCCTGCTGCAAACCTTTCCCTCGTTCCGTTTTTTGGAATATTTTAAGGTATATGAAGAAGCTGGCTCGGACTTTCATCAAGTTGCCTATTTCAAGACAAGAATTGGATTAAGAAATGCTCTCAGAGAAGAAATCAGTGGCTCGTCAGACAGAGAAGCTGTGCTCATCACTCTGAACAGACCAATTGTTTTTGCTCAGCCTGTGGCCTTTGATAGAGGTATTGAAGAGACAATTGCTGCAGATTTGCCCTCATATTAAAGATTTTTTTTTTCTTGATTGTTCAAAATTTGTATTTCATGTTAAGTTAAAATGTTAGGTAGCTGAGAAGTCTGGGAGATCTACTCCATGCCAACTGGTTGCTAATTCCAAAAACATCAAATTGAGGTGATTAGATTTCACTTTGTTTGGAGGAAATTGCTGTTGCAAATCCCCACAAATAAACAGTACTTAAAGCAGCAGCACATTCTGTATTTTACCTTCAGTGCTCAGTGATCAGATTTGTCCACCTGGTCCTTTGCAGCACGAGCCTGCTCACTGCACCCTGAATGTGGGTGTCCACTGCTACACATCCACTGTCTGAAAGTAAAGGAGGAGCTGTAAACAAGTGAAAACCACCCCCAACTTCCGTGAATGTGCATTATTTTATGGCATGTGTTGATTTCAATTAAGCATTTCTGGTTTCCTCCTGAAGCTGTGCTGTTTTGGCTGAACTACAAGGCTGCATATGACAACTGGAACGAACAGAGAATGGCTTTACATAAAGATATCCACATGGCCACAAAAGAAGTAGTAGATATGCTGCCTGGAATCCAACAAACCTCTGCCCAGGCTTTTGGGACCCTGTTCCTCCAGCTGACTGTCAATGACTTGGGAATTTGCCTGCCCATCACAAACACACCTCAGGTAAGCAAAATGACTGAAGCAGCCCGATTAGAAGTCTGTTAAAATACCAATTTTGCACGTGCTACGTGGCTTTTATGGGCATAAATGTGATTTTTCGTTACATTTCTTGTAACAGAAATTATGTTTTTGCTTACAGAAGAATTAGGTTGTGTGTGTTCTGGGGTAATGTCATGGATTCTTGTTTATACCATACATGAGCTCAGCACTCTGGGAAGTCCTTGGAAATACTCTGGGTGGAATGTATTTCTTGAAAGCTGCACTCACAAATTCCAATGAATCTTTTCCTTTTAATACAATTATAAGTAGAGAAACACCGAAAACTTGGCTTTAATATCATGTTTTGACTCTTTTGATTAATTAAAACAAAGAAAGGGAGTGTTAATAACTATTTGAGATATATACTTACGTTTTTCAAACAGTTCTGTTTAGGAACTCGGTCTGGGTTAAAAAAGATATTTAAGATGCAGTCACTGACAAAAAGAATTCCATTGTAGAACAGGGAGAGTTTCATATGTTACACAGGATTATGTGTTCTTTAATGTGCAGTTAAATTTAATACAATTTCTATATTAAAGTAATGGCTACACAGTGCATTGTGTTAATGCAAATTATTCTGTAAGGGAACATTGAACTGGGAGTATTTTAATGGGGAAGAATTCCAGAACAGGAATGAATCATGTTAATGGTGTAGAAGGAAATAGTTACAGTACATAGAACTGTGAAGGAGTAATGAGGCCAATAACCTAGAAGTCACAATGACATAACATTTTGATTGTGACTCTTCTATCTGGCAGCTGTGGACAAAGCAGATGGCATTTTACACTCTTATGCGTTACAAATTATAGTGAATTATGAAAAAATATGTTCTGTCTTGTGGAGTCTTAAGCTCTGTATAGAATAGCATGTTTACAACACATCATCAAAGAAAGTTCAGCTTTATAAAAGGGAGTATGTGGGCTTTTTTTGGTGGTAAATGTAATTATAGATCTTCGTATCCAGAGCTGGAAAATAATCAGTCAGCCTGTGCACTTAAGGCTGTACGTAACTGTAAAAGCACACCAAAAAAAAAATCACATACAAATGAAAGCTAATTTTTGTCATCGTTGATCAGCTCACACATGACCCTTCTGGGAGAAGAGAATCCGTCCTGTGTTCTGTGGTCATGGGCCTTGTGGAGATACAAGCAGGGCATTGGTTTTCCAACAGGGAACGATAAAAAGCATGTCTGTGTGCAGTGCATCCCTGTGACACTGCACTGGGCAGTCACTTCGCTCTGTGATGGTGTTTTCCAGTCTAACCACAGCACAGATCTGGACACTGGCTCAGCTTTGGTCCTGACCATCGAAAGCACATTAATCACTGCCTGCTCCTCAGAGTCTTTAGTCAGCAAAGGTCACTTCAAAAACTTCTGTATCCGCTTTGCTGACGGCTTTGAGACAAGTTGGGACGACTGGAAACCAGAAATAAGAGGAGATCTCGTCATGAACGCATGTGAGTGGCTGTGATTTCACACTGGGCGGCGGTATGTCAGATACAAAGCCACTTTTGCCCTTCCCTTTGACAGTAAAAACTCCTGAACTTCCCGAAGAAACTGAAAGACTTGTTGAAAGCAAAACCATATGGGTCTAAGAAGTTGTATTGCTTGGTTGGTTTCCTTTATTAACAAGCTTCGTTGCTTTATGTCTCATTGTAATAATAAGTTCTGTCTGAGCGATGTCAGATGTGTTGCTTTTATATAAGATCCCACTAAGTTTTTAATAGTTTAATATGGATTGTTTTAGCTTTTGTATAGATGTAGAGATATCTTTCACTATAGTGAAAGTTGTAGAATTTTTATGGAATTACAAGTTGATACAAGTTACCAAGTAGCTTCACTTTATTAAATTAGAGAAGTCGTTCAGTGGGAATTCAAACTCAATCTCCTGTCCATCACCACTCGTGCTTTAATTATGGTGGGCAAGAGACTGAGGGTGGGATTTGGAAGGGCTGGTCAAAAGCAACTTCTACTGCCTCCCTGAGCAGTGTGTCTGATTTGTACCCTTCATACAGGTGTTGTGCCAGATGGTACCTATGAGGTATGTTCTAGGACAACAGGACAAGCTGCAGCAGGTAATATGCCTTGGTTAATAAATCATGTTCTGCATAAACGTGCAGTGCTGTCCTATTGCTTCCTGTCCTGGAGACTGCCGAATGTTCCACTCTTGTGCTGCGGAGCCTTTGCACCCTGAGCTCCCATTCCACCCTCACCTTTCCCACAGAAGGCTTCTGTTTTTCCTAAACTCCTCCTCTTCCCAGTGTGAGTAGTTTGGACGTTCTCCAGAGGCCTCAGAAATAGCTGGGAGTCTGTCTTGGCCACTTCTTTCTTCAGCTCTTTACCCAAGTGTTTGTCACCTACAGTGCTTCCTGTCCCATTGGTTTTACTCCTTGTCCCCCACTCTTTTGTGCTGAGGAGAAAAATACAAAGAAACACATGCTCCAACAATTAAAAAGTTACCTCACGTGGAGTTGTGAGTGCTGAAAACCAAGCTGAATCCATTTGGAAAGGAAAACAGTATCTTGTGTAGTTCTGCCTAAAAGCACTGTCTTAGCTAATCAAGACATCATTCAGCACGAGGGATTTTTTAAAACAGGAAAAACCGCTTCAACTTTGTTGGTTTTTTTTTTTTTAAATGCAGAAAGTAGTAGTGCTGGAACCTGGACACTGAATGTGTTGTGGAAGATGTGTGGTATTGACGTCCACATGGATCCAAACATTGGGAAGAGACTGAACGCTTTGGGGAACACCCTCACGACGTTGACGGGAGAGGAAGATATTGATGACATTGCTGACCTCAACTCTGTGAACATAGCTGACCTTTCAGACGAGGATGAGGTTGACACTATGTCCCCCACCATACATGCAGTAAGTGAACTGACCCAAATAAGTGCTGCTAGCTGGAAAAGGTGTGACAAAGTCCTCAGCCAAATGGAAGGATCTTAGCCTTGACCTGAGTCCAGCATGTTACTCCCCGTAGCTCACATAAGTCGTGTTGCAAATCAAAAATGTCTGTGTGTGTGTCTTCAAACTCCATATTCAAAAGACAAGAAATCACAGATCCTATTTCTGCTGGTGTTCCGTGGGAATATGGATCTGGATTTGAACACGTAGAGACGCAGCACCTAACTGCAGGTCCCTGAGTTGTAAAAGCTGTGGCAGGACATAGGTTTTCTTTTCACAGGAGAGTAGAAAATAGTCTATTTTGGTACTTCTACCCAACTTGCTGCTGACTTTGCTTCTTGGTTTTCCCTAAAAATGTTCCTTACTGTGTATCTAACATCTTTCTTGCCCGCCAGCAGTGCCAGCATCATCCCAGAGCACTAATGTTCCTGTTTGTTGTTTAGAAATCAGGTGGAAGTCCCTTGTGTGGAGAGGCACGCAAGCTAACGTTTGGGCAGCGGATTGTAAATCACCTGCTGGGCTTGAGCCCCCCAAGCCACCGACACTCTGTTCCTGTAGAGTATCTTTGGGGGTCAGCGAAGCGGGATTTTCTCCAGGCTAGCAGATCACACATGAAAGCAGGCAGGTCCTGCTCATGGGGACATGTATGTAGTAGTCACAGCGTGTCTCAACTGAATGATGGGCTTTGGATCACTGGAAAAATCCCAATCAGCTGCCTTGTGAGATCAAACTGATTCTTTTGCATGCGCTAGTCCAAATTTTGAGATGTGAAATTCGCTTTGCCAATTGTTAAATTTTTGGCCAATTTTGGATGAGGGAATTAATTAAATGTTTGGTTTTAATTAGGAGATCGTCGATCACCGACGGCAGGGAGCTTCCAGTATCCAAACCGGGGAACAGCGAGGAAGGAAATTCATGAAGCGTTTGGTGGACATTAGAGAACTCAATGAGCAGGCCAAAGTTATTGATGACTTAAAGTAAGTTGCTTTTTGCTTCTTGGGTGGTGTATTAACCTCCTGTGCTGTAATTGAGGAAAAAATGATTTCAAATGTCGCAAATTTCATCTGAACTCCACTGAATCTTGTTAATAGTTTTTCACAGGCACGGTTTGGTGGGCTTGGGTTTTTTCCCCCTTTCCCTTAGACAAACTGGATCTGTCTAGGGTGGGAATACAGAGCTTGGTAATTCCATGTTAAACAGTGAAGGGGAGACATGTTTTACTGCTTGTACTTGTAATGAAAGTGCTGTCACCATTCAGAGGGCAGTTGAATCTCGGCTTTGGATTTTAGGTTCAGTGTGTATGCTAATGCTTCTGCAGCTCTGTTTGGCGCTGGTCATAAGTCATTACTGGGGAAATGGGAAAACGGGATAATTCCCATTGTGACAACCCTGATTTTGAAATGGCTTATCAGACAACTCAACCATGCTTTGTGTCCAGAAAATTAGGGGCAAGTGAAGGAACTATAAACCAAGAAATCCAGCGCTATCAGCAGCTGGAGTCGGTGGCTGTGAACGACATCCGCCGCGACGTTCGGAAAAAGCTGCGGAGATCCAGCATGAGGGTGAGCAGGATGAAGTGACTTTGGGAATACTTTAGCACTCGTGTTGAATGTTCCTTTTCTGCGTGTTGATTTAAGTCAGGAGACTGTTACTAAGGGAAAAGGAAGCTTAAGAGGATCAAATCGTCCAGCACCACCTTTACCTTTAGAGGGGCAGTTTTTCTCCCTTAATAATAATGATAGGAATATTGATATTTCATAGCTAGTATGACGTAAATGTGCTATTTGCACACTGACAAGAAATAGAAAATAAGTATTTGAAGGTGTCATTTACTCTTATTTTAAGAGATGTTAAAATAATTCCCTACTGGACCGATGAATCCATTTGGGCTATTAGGGAACAAAAAACCTTTTTACTTTACTGGTGCACCGGTGTAAAATAATAGTTTAGCAGAGTTCTTCTCTGTGCTCTCAGTCGTTGCATTCAAATGTTATTCCCGTTTTAGGCTGCTTCCTTGAAAGACAAGTGGGGTCTCAGCTACAAACCCAGCTACAGCCGATCCAAGAGTATTTCGGCATCAGGAAGGCCACCTCTGAAGAGGATGGACAGAGCAAGGTGAGCTGCTGGGAATGTGGGATCTGTGCTGGCAGCAGAGGGAATGTTGGACTTCAGCTCTGAGAGCCCTTGTGCTATAAAGCAGCACCTGGATGCGTTGGAAGTGGATAGGAGGAAGTCCTTTCGGAAGACGGGCATTTTCTAACAAGAGTTTTTCTGCATTATTTGAAGATAGAGAAGATTCCACTTCTGCAACAACTTAAGGTTTTCCGCAGAATCCTGCTTTCAAGACATTCTGATGAAATGTGTATCAGGAAACCTGGTGAAGTGTATAATAATTCTGATTTCTGCACTTGATTTGCAGTCGTGTGCCTTTTAAAAGGGCAGTTGTAATGAGAAGGAGAAAGGGAGATGCTTTTTTGTGTGTGAATGACAATTTCCATTTCACCTCTTCATCTGTATAACCTGTGTTGGTTTTGTGTCATCATTTAATGGCTGCTGAGCAAACTGTAGTAGTATAATGATGTCTCCTAGCGAAGTATTCATTGCTGCTGCAAATCCTGCTGAACCAGTTAAAACTGGGAATTCGAAATGTGCTGCAATATTAAGTGTTATATCTACAAGATTTGAAAATTAAAAAGGTGGAGGCAAGTGTCAGAATTCTTTGGACTTTTTCTTATGAGAATAGAAGCTCCTTATAGAAATTTGCTTCCAATTGGAATACTTCTGTAGAAGTATTTCATGTACCTTAAGAGCTTCAGTTATGATTTTATACTTTGTCCCATAAGGCCCTTGTATGTATTACCTTATATTTGTGTAGCTAAATGTTTGCATGACCCTAAAATCTTGTAGTAAAACCCAACAAGCTCTTCTGGTTTGGTTTTCCTTACAGCTCTCGACTGGGAGACAGTGAAGACCTCCCAGATATCCGTGTGGATGCTGCATCTCCTGGGCCAAGAGTAACCTTCAACATCCAAGACTCTGTAAGAATCACTTTATATGTCATATAATTGTATTTCTTGTGCCAGAAATATGTGCCATGTAATTATATTTCTTCTTATAACTTGTGCCAGTTGGTCACAAGTCCCTGAGATAGGAATATCTAGGCAAGCCTGAATTGCTTGAGTGGTTCTGTGTGTCTCTTTTATGTTAGTCTGTGCCTCAAATTATGGATGTGTTTTTGGAAAATAGACTTGTTTTGTGAGAAGACAGGTGTAATTTTGTTCCTTATCACAGAAATTAATTGAATCAGGAGAGTTTTGGAAATGGCTATCAGTCAGTTTGCTGTACCCCTACAATGATACCCTCCTGATTGCTTGAAATGGATTGTCGAACTGTTGATTTTCTTGGTTTTGTTGCTCGATTTTCTCATTTTTAAAATGTTGTTTTGCATGGCTGAGTTTATTGTAATTGTCTTAATTTATGTATTTTTTTTTTCATTTCTAATTAAGTTGACTCAAACAGCTTTGGGGATTGCACAACAAGCCAGCTGTCCAGGGGAAGGGTACTTTCAGGTATTTCTGAGCAGAAACAAGTATTCTTTGCCAGAGAACTAATTTATCTCACAGGGAGCTGCTTCTCAATATTTCATCTCTTTCGCACTCGGCTAAACAGAATGTATATCAAATTTGAAACCATTTAAATTTAAATATGTCAAGTAAGCAGAAGAGCTTACTTCACGTATGAGACGAACAACAATCAAAGTGTAGACCTAAAACTGTCTCTAAAATCAATTATTGGGATGTGGCTTGGAGACTGATCAAGGCTGATGTAAAGTGACCTAAGTCTAGCCTTGAAATGTGCTTTAGGAGAGGATTTTAGTGTGTGTGTGTGTGTGTGTGTGTGTGTGTGCCTTCATCTGTTCCACTGTGTTCCAAGTTTGGAGCAATCAACACCAGTACAAAGTAATGGCCAGGTGGGAGGGCATCTTCTCACACTTTTATTTCTGTTGAAATCCCCGTATTTAATGCAGAATAAGGTATCTTCAAATAATAGCAAGGAGGGAATGTGCCACCACTTCATACCCTGAGAACAGACGGTGGAGTTTAACTGCTTTCAAAAAGATGTTAAAGGAAAATAGTAATGGGGGTTTTTTTCCTTAAAAAAAAAATAACCAAGCAAACTCAAAACACAGAACAGATCAGCAAAGGCAAAACTAAACAAAACAAATCAAAAAAACCCCCAAACTGAAGAGACAGTAATATACTTTTTCTCCCTTCTAACTCACCTCATGCTCCCAGGAAATAAATACCTGTTTCTGAGAGGGAGAGGTGTAAATGGAACCTGGAAATGTGCTTTGCACATTTAAATATGTTCCTATTTAAAAGCTCCCCTACCTGTTGTTGTGATGTATAAACCCAGTTAGCTCAGGGGTTTTTTGGCACAGCAAAATGCTGTCAAACACTTGGAGGCATCAATTGTTGAATAATTAAAAAGAAAATAAATCTGTCTTTCTGCCATTACAAAGCCAGTTCTTCAGCAGAGCCCTAAATTGACTGGGCAGCCAACAGCTGTGTAGCTCTACAGCAGCGCCGTGTTTGACGCTTGCAGGTGCCTTTCACAGGTGCTCTAAGAACTGCCTGTTGGAAAGGTGCCCGTGTGGTGCTCGTGGTGTGCTCTCTGTGAGACACAGCAGGCTCCCCGTGCGTGGGAATGTGGCCCGAGCGCGGCCCGCGGCGGTGCCGTACATTCTGCCTAGCGTCCTGCCTTCCCACCTCACTAACCCTCTGGGATGCATCCCCCTCCAGAAGTCACGATGATTTTGGCCGTCTTCTGTTCCTGCCTGTCGAAATCTATGTTAAATTTAAAGGAAACGTTTCCATTCCTCCTGATCGGGTAAATTGCTAAGAGCATGATACATCTTTAGCTGCCAGATCAATCGCTAGGCAATGGCAAACATCTCCCCACCAAGCTTTCTTTGCTTCCTTTTTCATCACCTGGCTGGCAATTCCTTTACCTGCCCTCTCCCTGTTATGAGGAACTTGAGCGTTTCTCACAGCACTCTTGCTTCTTTATTTCCAGATCTCTCTACTACGTTCTCGATGGACATCTTACCTGTGGAAACTTAATATCTTTTTGTCTTTTTACAATCAGTTTCCAGAGGAGACAGAAATGGACCTTTTGTCTGTAACTATTGATGGTCCCTCCCATTACTCATCTGCTAGTGAAGGCTCATGCTCGGTATTTGCTTCACCCAAAACTCCAGTAGCCTTCTCACCCGGCATTCCCTTCCAGCCTGAAGAAGGACGCCGGGATGACAGCTTGTCATCGAGCACTGAGGACTCGGAGAAGGAGGATGACCATGAAAGGGAGAGGACATATTTTTATAGGAAACCACCGTAAGTAACAGTCCTAAGGGAGAACACAGACATTAAGAAAATACTTGAATATGCTTTCTGTACTTCCCAGCATGAAAAACTGCATTTAAAGCTATAAAATCTGTTGCTGATGAAGTATTGAATTGTGCCTTGAGTGTGTATGTGGAAGGTGGGGGAGGTTGACTGTGTGGGAGGGGAGGAATTCTGACCTGGAAATGAGGCAACTGCTGGAAATCTCAGGGCTTGGAACAGAACATAAGAAGTGAGTTTTTTGAGGCACCAAACAGGTTTTAATGGGACTGAATGACAGATGAGTCAAATACAGCATAACTTTCAGTTTTATCCAGTGATTAGACTTCCACAGAGTGCAAGTAACAGTGTAAGTATTTACAGATTTGAAAATTACTGTATATAGTTTTTGTTCCTTTTTTGACAGAGAGTTTAAGAGAGGCTTAGTATTTTGTATTTTTTAAGAAACATCTACTGTACGTGTATACATCTGGTATATTAGGAACTGGAATGTGTTGCTGCATATCAGATGAGGCCCTTTCCAAGCAAGCTTTTAAGAGGTGATGCAGGGAGTGTGGGCACAGTTCAAGGATTCCTCCTGCCACCTGTGCAAGGTAAATGTCCTGCTCGTGTCTGATCCTGTGCAGGGGCACCTCTCGCAAGAAAACCACGGGCTTTGCTGCGGTGCAGCAGCTCTTCACCGAGCGCTGGCCGACAACTCCCACCAACAGGAGCATGACCGGCACCACCACGGAGAGAAACATCGACTTTGAACTTGACATCAGGGTTGAAATTGATTGTGGAAAGTGTGTGCTGCACCCCACCATGCTCCAGCAAGAGCATGACGACATTAGCTTACGAAGGTAAGAGATTTGTTGCCTTATGAGGAACAGAGTGTAAGTGCCTCTTTCTGCTTTAGCTGTTGAGCCCATCATTTCAGTTATAGCCACCTGCACAATCATTAATATTAGACTCCTAATCGCTGACCTTTTTGCAAAATATAGATGTATGCATTAGTTCATTACCATCACTTTATTTATAGTCATTATCACTTGATAGCAGCACCATAATTTGCAGTTGTTCTGGCTGTGTATAGCATGGGAGATTCCTTTAATGACATGGGTGTGCTTGTTTTAGGAGCTATGATCGGAGTTCCAGAAGTTTGGATCAAGAGTCTCCTTCCAAAAAGAAGAAATTTCAGACTAATTATGCATCTACTACTCACTTGCTTGCTGGCAAGAAAGTGCCATCATCTCTACAGACAAAATCTAGTGATGTGGAAACAACAGTGTTTTATATTCCAGGGGTGGATGTGAAGGTAAAAGGAGGGTGTGACTCAGCAGGGAAGCAATGGCAATGTTTCCTCTCAAGCACCATCAGCTGTACCCTCCCTTGTTTATGTAACCACTGTTTCTAGAGCTCGGCCAGAAAGGCTCTCAACAGAAATGTTCTTGTATTTTGTGATTTGAAATCCTACGGGCTAAGACCAGGAAAAGTCAAGTCACTGCTGCATGGAAACCCCATGCAGTTCAGCTGAGGCAATGCCATAAATGAAATGCTCTTCACTTGAAACGCCTTGGCTTTTCTAGTCTTTCAGTGTGTGTCCACTTTCCAGGATTCCAGGCTGTCTTCGGGGACAACAGTTATCCTCGTGTCTTGTCCATTGCTTTTGGTCCAATTTAGGAAGAACTAAACATTTGCTACAGCTGTATTTTCACTGATAGTATATTATGCACATAGAGGAGGTGTGACCTCTTGGAATATCTTACTATTTTTATTTTTTTAATGCAAATTTCTTTATGCCTGTGTTTCGTAGTGGAGCAGTTGCACCATGCAGTAGGACAGAAAGCACGCTGTGTGCACAGGAACAAATAGCTGGTGGCACAGGATGCATGAGACAGAGCAGAGCAGAGGAGCAAGCTTTAGACATTGCTTCTAAATAATTCCTTTACTCTGTTTCTCTGTGTTTCATTGCTATTTTCATATAGTTTATTGACTGATCTTCTTCTTCTGTACTGAATTTTCAGATCTTAGTATTTGTAGGACATGAATTGGAACGTAACAGTGGTATTGGTGGAAATAATGAGAACAAATAAGTTTTGAAGGGAAGGAGTGACACCAAATGGCTGTACGGAAATGGAGTCCTCTGTGTGAAGTAAATTGATCTTTCTTTGCTTTCCAGCTGCACTACAACTCTAAGACTCTAAAGACTGAATCGCCAAACACTTCCCGAGGATCCTCTCTGCCAAGAACCCTTTCCAAAGAGTCCAAGCTGTATGGTATGAAAGACACTGCCACATCTCCTCCTTTATCTAGCACTATCCACAGCAAGACTAACACCTTACTTCCTCCCCAACCCCCACCCATCCCATCAGGTACTTATAGACAAACTTGCTCAATCTGTCATGGATTTGTGTCTTTCTTTGGTGTAATCTACTGGCTTTGGATCTGGCTGCACGTTACCTGAAGCTCTGTATTTATCAGGTCTTAACTCTGGCTGCAGAAAACTGATCCCAGAAGCGAGAATCCAGTACATAAAGCTGCATTTTTAGACACTGTTTGCCAAACCAGTCTCAGTAATATTTCTGTCATAGGCACCACATCCCAGAGATGGGCTGTCACTACCTTTTCCTGTTCCCCTTTAAAAAAGAATGCTGGAAAGCAAAGTTTAGACTTCTGTAAACTCTTCCAGGCTCTGAAATAACCATGATTTGGAGCAGCATGGGTTCTAATACTAAAAAGTTGTGTTACATCATATCAGATTTAGAGGCATGTAGATTGCACCTCCAGCTCCTGAGACATCCACTCTCCTTCAGAGTTTGGATGTGGCGCTAAAGGCAAAGCTGAAATTCTGTCAGAATTTGATGAGCAGGCAAAATTAACAACTGAAAGTTGTGTGTGTGGCTTTTGGGTTACAAAATCCCCAGAGATGCTGGGAGAGACCAGTGGAATGGGGACACCTTCCTCAGTTCTCCATGCTCTTACTCCTTTAAGTGGCCATCCTCTTTATGACCAGATGCTGTGTAATGGTTTATACGATTTCTTTTCACTTTTGTTCTCTACTTTCCTATCTTCTTTCTAATCTTTGCATTTGAATTCCTACCATATCATGTCCAGCTACAGAGTTTTGCTAGTTTTGTGGCTCTAAGCTCTTCACTTGGTGGGAGGCTCGCAGGACTTGCACTTGTGTGATAATATAAACGTCTCCCCACAATGGGGACTGGATTGTAATTACTTTATTTCTTTATGCATTTTATGATTTTTTTTGAAACGCATTTATTGTCACACTACTTTTTTTTTAATAGTACTTTTCCTCTGGAAACCATTTCTCTGGAATGGTTAACCACCTTGTCTTACTGTCTTTGGTTTTCAGTAAAAGCAAGATGGAACAATGTGGTCAGAGGCACTAGACAGAAGAGTTTGCAGAGAATGAAAATTCAGTGCTTGCTGGTTTTTTAGCAAATAAAAGGATTTTTAGGCTCCATTTTAGTGGTTTGGGTAATTTTTATATTTTTCTTGGAAAATCTAAAATCTCTATCTCCATTTCTGTCTATTCATTCTAATAGCTGTATTTCATAGAGACAGTAATGGAGCTGGTACTGATATCGTCTCTGCATGTTTATATTTTGGTGAGCATGCATTCAAGCCTCTTCCACAGATTTAGAAGCCAGAAACTTTTTAATTAGTTTATACGCTGGCTAGTTCCCAAGCTTTTAAAAATGCAGGTTTAGAATCTTTAGTTGTTCTTTGCATAAATATGGTAGACTTGCCACTTACAGTTTTAATGTTTTGATGGATTTTTCTCTGTTTAAACGGATGCTGTTTGCAGACTTGTGCATTTATTTTTCCTAGCTCCACTTTGATTTCCAGTCAGCTGTGGTTACTTTGCATTGGGTATTTGGAGAAGAACTGCGTGTGCTTTCAGTGCTAATTTTTAAAAAGTAAGGTGGTGACAATGACATCAGAGTGCTTGGTCAAGAATATGAGCACTGGAATTACTGCAGTTGAGGGCTGCAGACTAATAGGTGTTTTTGCACAGTGAAAACTTAATGCCTTGATTTTTTCTAACTGATTTACACCTCTTCAGATGATACAGAAAATTAGAGGAAACAGCTGATAGTTGTGAAGTTTCTTCTAATGTGTCTTAGTTACTGCTCAGTAGTATTAGATGAGACAAACTGACCTTTCAAATGTTGCAGCCAAAGGGAAGGGAAGTGGTGGAGTGAAAACTGCTAAACTCTACGCGTGGGTTGCGCTCCAGTCCCTGCCCGAGGAGATGGTGATCAGCCCCTGCTTACTGGACTTCCTGGAGAAGGCTCTAGAAACCATTCCCATCACACCCATTGAGAGGAATTACACAGGTGACTTGCACATTTGTGTTCTAGAACTCAATGCTTTTTCAGTGCGTTCGGCTGCTTTTCCCTTCAAGTCCCACTTTCTAATGAGTTCTTGTGCTTGTTAAAAGCTGTTAGTTCCCAGGATGAAGACATGGGGCAATTCGATCTACAGGATCCCTTGGAAGAGTCAACAACATCACTGGTGTCGTCCTCAACGTCAGCATATTCCTCCTTCCCTGTAGATGTGGTGGTTTATGTACGAGTTCAGGTGAGGGTTTAACTCAACACTCAGGATAGTAACTGTAGTCACAGCCTTTAAAACAATCCACACTTCCAGGTTTGCTTTCTAAAAAATAAAAAATATTTACAAGTGTCTTTTCTGAGATATTCGTGTCTAGTGTGATGATAAAATAGGAGCTTTGATATCTTTTAGTCCCTTGGAGGCCAAAGAAGGAGCTGTTTTGAGAAGTTAAAAAAGTTCTGAGTGTTTTTTGTCGTTACTTCTTCCTTGTGTTTTGGACTTTTTTTTGAATAGGTACCACTGCAAACCAAAAATAATAATTTAAGATTTTCTCAGTTTATGTGGAAAATGTAGGAATGTACAGTTATGATCTACAGGGCTTCGTCCAGATTGCTTCATGTTTGATGTGTCTGGGATTTTTAGATGTGTAAGAGAGAAAAAGGGAGCGATTCCAAGCTCGATCTGAACGTTGCTGTTTCTCCACTTTGCTCAAACAACGTTTTTTCCTGGCATAAACTTGATTATGTTGCCAAATTGAAGAACATATTCTAACATTTTTTTTTTTTTACTTTTTTGTGTGTGCAAATTAGCCACAATAGTCTGTAGCCTCTCTCAGCTTTTACTTGCAAACTCATTTGGCTAAGAATGTTGGCTCTGGTGAAATCAAGGAATCTGTATCAACTTGTATGCAGTTACCTTACTAATTCTAAAGGCAGTCTGATTTAAAAAATCAAACCGCAGCATGTTTTAAATCCAGATTTGGGATGTTTTAAATATTTCATATTTGTTCATTGAAGGCTTCACTCTCCTTCTGTGTTTCAGCCCTCTCAAATCAAGTTCAGTTGCTTGCCAGTATCAAGAGTTGAATGTATGTTGAAGTTGCCTTCCCTGGATCTTGTTTTCTCTTCAAACCGAGGAGAACTGGAGACTTTAGGCACAACGTACCCCTCAGAAAGTGTGTCCATTGGTGGCAGTGCCTCACAGAGCGGCTCCAAGAACTCAGTTAGTAAATCTGGAGCACCAGGTAATATGTGTACGAATGCTGATTCTGCACTATGGCTCACATGAACACCCGGAGTATTTAAGCTACGGTGCTGCTTAAATGGCAAAATTTGAAGTGTTTAATAGTGCTGTTAACATTGAGTATTATTTCACCTTTGAAAATGCTTTCAAAAGTCTAATTTTTGCCCCCCAAAAACATTGACTTCAGGCTCATCACCTGGCCTGGGCAGCCCTCTGGGCAGGACCCGGCACAGCAGCAGTCAGTCAGACCTGACCACTTCCAGCAGCAGCTCTTCAGGCCTGAGCTTCACCGCCTGCATGTCCGACTTCTCCCTGTACGTGTTCCACCCCTACGGAGCTGGAAAACAGAAGTCCGCCGTTACTGTGCTAACCCCCGGCTCGGGAGCCTTAGGTTCGTGACACCCTTTTGTTTGCCTTGAGTTTGGAATGGCTCTCTGAACTGGAGATTGGAAAAGGTCACAGGAGGTTCAGTTCTTTCCTTGCCTACTTGTAGGTAACGTGGACGAGGAGCCCACGTCGGTCACGGGCCGCAAGGATTCTCTGAGCATCAACCTGGAGTTTGTGAAAGTCAGCCTGTCGCGGATCCGGCGCTCCGGAGGCTCCTCCTTTTTTGAGAGCCAGTCTGCCAGCAAAGCTGCCAGCAAGATCGATACCACACTGATAAACATATCTGGTAATGCTTCTTCCATTTTAATGTGTTTAGCTCATTAGAGAACTTCACCCTCAGCAGCTTTTGTAGCTGGCATTGAGAACCATCCACTTGCAGCGTGTAGTAAAATTTCTGCTCTTTATGAGTGAAGTAGGGATTGAGACATTAAATCTAATGGTGCTTGGAGTGTCTGCTTGCCAAGTGTACCTTTTTAGCCTCCTGAGTCATTTCATGGAACTGAATGGACGGGCTCAAACACATCTCTGACATCAGTCCATCCAACCCTTGCTACCTGGCGCCTGTGAAACTGCAGTGAGAGCTGGACTCCTGGGTGCTCAAGGAACCTTGAAGTACAAGTGGGGTTTCAAGTTTCATTTATTTATTTTCTGTCCATGCACATGGGATCCTGACTTACTGGGCAAACAGCAGTATGGTTATGATTAATCTACCATTGTAGCCCTGACGTGAGGAGTGTGAGGCACATCCAACACAAGGAGGACTCAACATCATTTATATTCTTAGGTTCCATCTTCCATTTATGAAATATATTTGTATCTAATATTGGATTTGGAGAAATGGCAACACCTCAGGCAGACTGTATTTTCATGACAGCACGGACTATACTGCTGGGTGAAGAACAATTTGACTATATTGAATGCCTTCTAATTACATTATGAAACCGTGTTACTATGGAGAATTTACAGTTGTGTGTACATGTTTTTGTTTCTTCAGCTGTCTGTGATATAGGATCTGCTTCTTTCAAATATGACATGCGCCGCCTCAGTGAGATTCTGGCCTTCCCCAGGGCTTGGTACAGGAGAAGCATTGCTAGAAGGCTGTTCCTTGGGGATCAAACAATAAATCTGCCAGGTAAGAGGCTGCTTCTTATCACAGAAACCCTTTTTGTGCACTGGGTTACAACAGGAATTTTATAAGCATCTGTTACATGTGTGATTAGATATAAATGAATTACAGTTCACTTCATGCACAGTCACTCAAAGAAGTTTCATAGAAAATCTTAGAAGGAAGTAGTTTGAAATTTATAAAGCAGGTGATTGAATAATTTAAAGAGCATATTCTATGGCTGAGCTGGATGGGGCCCTGAGCAACCTGATCTAGTGGATGGAATCCCTGCCTATGGCAGGGTTGGAACTAGACGATATTTAAGGTCCCTTCCAACTTAAACCATTCTGTGATATATTAATGAAGGCAGTAGAAAACCTTGAGTTACGTTAAACTCAATATAATTTAACACTCTCCAAATATGTGTTATTATATGGGAGGTTAATCAAAAATTAAATAGCTGTTCTGTGTGTCACGTGCTGCTTTCCCTCCAGTAGCATCAGGTCCTGGAACACCCGATTCCATTGAAGGAGTGAGCCAGCATCTTTCTCCTGAATCCTCACGGAAAGCCTACTGTAGGACGTGGGAGCAGCCCTGCCAGTCTGCTTCCTTTACTCACATGGCACAGTCCCCCAATGTTTTCAGTGAACACAGTGCAAGCAGCAGTATGTCACCTGGGACAGCATCTCACAGCCTGAAGTCTCCAGCTGTTACAAGATCCAGGAGCGTGTCTGACTCTTCAGTGCCTCAGAGAGGTGAGCAGACGATGATTTCTGGAGTTTTTTGAAGTATTTCCATCAGCTGGGTGAAAAAAAAGTATGTCATTACTGCTTTGTAAAAAGCAACCGTGAAATATTCTTTTCCTCAGTGAGAGTCAATGGCTTAGAGAAAGGAAAGTGGCTGAAATGAATGAATTGAAGTGAAATGTAACTTGTTAGCACACTTTCTATAAAATTGCCTTATCTGTATGTGTACAGTGAGTCAATGTCTGTGACAACTAAAACAGCTCATATTGCAAATCTTCTAGTTCTCACTTATCCTCACCCATAGTTTTGTTGTGCTCTTTAAACACAGTGTTTGTCAGTCCTTTTGTAATATTTACCATGGATATATTCTGCCAGTTTAAATTTAAATTTTTGTCTACTTTTTTTTGTTCAGATACTCTCTCAAAAACATCAACTCCATTTAATAAGTCAAATAAAGCTGGAAGCCAGC
The DNA here is from genome assembly GCA_035583155.1 of Acropternis orthonyx. Classification (NCBI taxonomy): domain Eukaryota; kingdom Metazoa; phylum Chordata; class Aves; order Passeriformes; family Rhinocryptidae; genus Acropternis; species Acropternis orthonyx. The sequence continues at coordinate 4,794,887 of JAWWEU010000125.1, forward strand.
AAGGAACACCATGGGAAACACTGGTTGTGTTTGCTATGAACTTAAAGCAATTAAATGTTCAAATGAATATGAGCAACGTAATGGGCAACACTACGTAAGTATAAAACAAGATGGAGCACGTTTTAACAGATGGGGTTGTCTGGGGGCAGAAGAACATTTTCCCCACAGACTGTTAACAGCCTGTTGTCTTTTAGCTTTAAAATCCTAAACTTTTTCAGTCTGGACCTGTGAACCCCCTCATGAATACTGTAGATGCTTAATCCCAAGTCACATGTGCCTGAACCATGTCATTTGCTGCTTTCCAGGAAAATACTCAGTTTCTCTTTTGACAGCCTGGAAAACTGTTGTCTGTTTTCACCTCTGTTCTAGGTGGACCACCAGTGGTTTGAAAAGTCAGGGCCGTCTGTCTGTGGGAAGTAGCAGAGATAGGGAAATTAGCATGTCCGTGGGCTTGGGAAGATCCCAGCTGGACTCCAGAGGGGGAGTGGTTGGAGGTACCATAGATGTCAATACCCTGGAGATGGTGGGTAAGTTGGAAAGCTGCCTGATCCTAGCACATGCTCCAGTCAATAAATGTGAAAACCCCAAAGAACATACACAGCACCTCACTCTGTGAACCTGCTCCTATGGAAAAACTATGGATTCTTACTCCTGATTCTGACTGTGAAACACACCTTGAATTGAAGGGTTAACTTCTGGTCAGGGCTGAGTCAGTCTCAGGGCTGCTCTAAAATGACACTGTCCAGTTGTGTGGACAGATGGCAGCTGAGGGATTTCACAGCAGTTCAGCTCCTCCTGGACCTTCACAAGCGCCTGTGGTCATGGAAATGGAAAACTGGCTTTGGAAAGAAGCTGGGTGTTCTGGTGCTACACCAGAGTCATGACCTGCCCCTGATTCTGGAAAAAAACCCCAGTGTTTCTCAGTCCCCTCTGTATCCTGTGGGTGGCATAAAGGTGTTACCACTAGAAAGCTGATTTTCTGACCTCTAATACTGTGTTTCCATATTGCTTTGGTTCCCTTTCAGCTCATATTTCGGAGCATCCAAACCAACAGCCCAATCACAAAATTCAAATTACCATGGGTTCTACTGAAGCACGTGTTGACTACATGGGGTCCAGTATCCTAATGGGAATCTTCAGTAATGCTGATCTTAAACTACAGGATGAATGGAAAATTAATTTGTATAATACTTTGGATTCGAGCATGACCGATAAAAGGTAACAATATTTCCTTTGTTTAAAATGTATGATGTTGGATAAGGTCAAATGTCTTCTGTCCAGTTCATTTTTTGGAGTTGTGTTTCTTTTTAATTGTCAGTAGAAAATAGATCAGCAGCTAATGTTCTTGTTGGTTTTAATATCTAGCGAGATATTTGTCCATGGGGACTTGAAATGGGATATCTTCCAAGTGATGATTTCAAGATCGACAACACCAGACCTAATAAAAATAGGGATGAAACTCCAAGAGTTCTTTACTCAGCAGTTTGACACAAGCAAGCGAGCTCTGTCCACCTGGGGGCCTGTTCCTTATCTCCCTCCCAAGACAATGGCGAGCAACTTGGAGAGAAGCTCCCACGAGCAATGTAAGTGGGACAGAAAATAATATCATTCCCCATTAGGATGTTTTAATTGGAAAAATTCCTCTGAGCAACAGCATTAATGAAACAGATAAGAAAATACCACTCACAATTCCCAGTTTTACTTTAAAAAAAAAAAAAAAAATCATTCTGGCAGTGAACTTTTCTGTATCTTTATCCTGAGGTTTGTTGTTCACGTTTACTTTCCAGTGCTGGATGCAGCCCATCATCGCCACTGGCCAGGAGTTCTGAAAGTGGTATCTGGGTGCCATATATCCTTATTTCAGATGCCACTGCCAGAAGATGGAATGCAGTTTGGAGGATCCATGAGCCTGCATGGAAACCACATGACACTGGCTTGTTTTCATGGGCCCAATTTCCGCTCAAAATCGTGGGCCTTGTTTCACCTTGAAGAACCAAATATTGCATTTTGGACAGAAGCCCAGAAAGTTTTGGAAGATGGTAATTTAAACCCTCTCCTCACTTCTCTAAGTTCCCTTAAATGAGTTTTTTAAAATTTATCCATATGTAAGAAAAAAGCAAAGAAAAATTTATTATAAGTCTGAATCAGGGTTATTTCCCAAAAACATAACACTTACCTAAAAATCATCTGTTTTCTCTCCATCTTTGCCACAATTTGCTTTATCTGTGGAATAATGCAAAGTGCTTTTTCAAATCTACTGGATATGTCCCTGACAACATGCCTACAAAGCGGATTGTCTGCCATGTTAATGCCTGTGTGTGTTTATATAGTTCTTTCTCTCTGTATGAATTTTAATGGTCTTATTGCTTGTATTTGTCTTAACACTGAGAAGTTTTACTATGTGTAGCTACTGAGCATTTAATTTTTCCGTTGTGTGCAAGCTTTATGCTGGTTTTTATTCTACTGGCATACTAATTATTCATGTTAAATACCTGTATGAGGAGAGGGAGAGTGAGAGAAAAATCCCACAACCCTCACTAAGCTGGTTTTCCTTTTTTTTTCCCCCCTTTTTTACCCCATGCTGCCCACACCTTCAACCCAGGTACTAATGAACACTCCACATATATTGTGCAAACCCTGGATTTCCATTTGGGCCACAACACAATGGTCACCAAACCCTGTGGAGCCCTCGAGAGCCCCATGGCCACAATCACAAAGATAACCCGGCGGCGCCACGAGAATCCGCCCCACGGAGTTGCCAGTGTGAAAGAGTGGTTCAATTATGTCACAGCCACAAGGAATGAAGGTTGGAGTCATGTTCCTTGAGCCTGGGGGCTGAGTCTGGCTCATGTTTCTGTTTAAAAGCTGCTAACAAGTGAGCTGCGGGGAAAACAGAGGTTGTTTCTCCTGGAGGACCTTATGGTGAAGTGCAGAAGGAAGCACAGGAATGTGCCGTACAGCTGGAAATTCCTCTCACTGTATGCAAAAAAAAGCCTTGTTTCACATTCAGTTGTGATCTTGCAACATAAGGATACATTTCACTGTATACGAAGGATTTATAGATGAAGTAGGACTGTATTTTAGCCTTCCATCACCACTTAGGACTAACACTTAAATTACCACCTGTCTAACGTTTGCCTACCTTCAGCATTTCTAGGCCTTAAAACATTTTGAATTCTATCTTTAAATCACTCTTAATTGGAAAATAAAACTTTCAAGCTATTAAAAATCTTAAAATACAGCTGTTGCTATTACATTCCCAAACTGTAGAATCAGTAAATGGCATTAATAGAATGTCAGTGAAATTATCTGTGACATACAGTGAGAAATGAGCAGATGATAGTTTCTTAAACAAGTATTTTTCAATGATTGATATGCCATACCAATATTTATTCCTTTAGAATGACACAACAGGAGGTGGTGGTTGAAATTCACAAATAGAGAGACTGGCTGTTAGATGTTTTTGTGTAGCCCTGGGAAGGATTTAAGTATATGAACAAAACCAGCATTTGGTTGTTTGGCCTTTTCTGGCCAGGCTTTTGGGAGCAGGATAAAAGATATAATCATAATAATCATAGTTTTAAAAGTGATCTTGCTTAACTTTTTGCCTTGTCACAACTTAACATTTCCCATTGGCCCTGCAGAGTTGAACCTGCTTCGCAATGTCGATGCCAACAACCCGGAGAGCAGCACAACAGTGAAAAGCTCCAGCTTGCTCAGTGGCTTCAGAGGTGGCTCCACTTACAACCATGAAACTGAAACCATCTTTGCACTGCCGAGGATGCAGCTGGATTTCAAATCTATCCATGTTCAAGAGCCCCAAGAGCCGTCACTACAAGGTGCAGTAAACATAATTTGGGGTTTTTTTTTGGTCTGAAACTATTCTCACTAATGGCAAGTTAAATAAAAAGGTGTACTGTGCTAGTAAGAGAAGAGGATTTTATCTAAGAACTACTGTAGATCTGCAGGAAAGCATAACATTTCATGTAGAGAGAAATTTCATTGTATATTTCTACATAAAACATAGAGGGAATTCTCATGAGAGATTGAGGATCTACCCCAGAGACTGATCACTGTAGAAAAAACTTAGTGAGAGAATTAGTATGAACATTTCAGCTAGATGGGCTGTTTTTAGGGTGTTGGTTTTCTTACTTTTATTAAAATGTTAGAGAAGAGGACCATTCTGAAAAAGGCAATATGAGATAGGAGTCTAAATTTTATGCTCTTGTTTTCAAAATGGTATCTTTAGACTGCAGTTGGAACTGGTGGGAAATAAAACTTTTGAAGGTGTAAGTCATGAATTCAGATATTTATCTTGGCCTGAGTTGTGGTTTTACTCCATACCACCTGGACAATACTGATAGATAAATTCAACCTGTTGATTTTTCCTTGTTATTTTAATAGCCAAACAAGCAAAACAGGCTATAAGCTTCTCTTGCTGACTAAAATCCTGCATTGATAGCATAGCACTAGTGATACTGCTCCAGGCTGACTTTCCACACTGAGGATGATCAAGGTTGCTACCTGGTACTATTTATTTTCAACATCTTTTATAAAATACCAAAAGTTACTCTGATGGGAAAACTGTTTAAAAAATGCTGGGGCTGCCCAGCACATAGTAACTGTGGTCCTTCCTCTCTTCTGAGCTGCTGGTTCCATAAAAGCAGTGTCATTTTCAGATGATTTGTATTCAAATTCTGTGTATTTTCACACACACTGTATGTGCTTGTAAGTGTATTAATGCTGTTGTTATCTGACTGTAGATACAAGTGTTAAACCAAAGGTGGAATGCAGTGTAGTAACTGAATTTACAGACCACATCTGTGTAACTATGGATGCTGAACTGATCATGTTTCTGCATGACCTGGTGTCTGCTTACCTAAAAGAAAAAGAAAAAGGTGAGTGGTTGTTTATGGGGGGTAACACTTGTTTTGACAATCTGCAGCTGTCAGATTATTTGACAGTAAATATACTCTAAGTCTTGCTCCCGCTTTGACACCTGGTGTTTAGTTGAACTTCCTTTTTGTATGATGGTATAGGCAAATGAAAACTGTTTTAGGAAGTTTCATTACTTACATTGCAATCCTTTCACCAGTGGTGTCCTTTCAAGACATGCATTCTTCTGCCCTCAGAGTGCTGTTCAGCTGCAGCGTTCAAATTTGGCATGTTCGTCCTTAAATAACGTGTGGTCCTTGCCAGAAACTCTGCTAAACTAAAACACAAGGGGGGTTCTGTTTTATTTAAATGATGTACAAAGAGAATTCAGCCGAGCTGATCTCGAGTGACGAGCGTGGGGTGTTTTCCTCTCTCCGCTCTGCAGCAATTTTTCCTCCTCGCATTTTGGCTGCTCGCCCAGGGCAGAAGAGCTCGGTTGGTGTTCTCGAGGACAGCTCCACCGAGAGAGAGGCAGAGGAAAGCATTACCTACACTACAGTGGACTGGAGAGAGTTCATGTGCAATACCTGGCATTTGGAACCCACGCTCAGGTAACGAGCAGTTTTCTCTGCGGTCTCTTGGGCTATGCATCAACTTCCAGGTTAGAATTTGTGCAGATTAAGGATACTGTTGGAGGCCTTTCAAAATTAGGATACAGTAAACTTCAACTCATTAATTTCACTCTGCCCATTCACTTTCAGCGATATAGTTTTTGATCTTGCAGTTTTCTATTTTTAGTGTTCTAGTTTCTAAACACCTTACCAAAAAAAAAAAAAAGGCACAATATACTCATTGCTATATGGCAGTTTAAAATTAACCCTGAAACTGACTTTTCTCTGAGTGGGTTTTGTGTTTTCTCAACCTCTGCTGACACTGCTGGAGCACCTGAGTGTTCACTCACATATAAAAACTACACGTCAGTCCAGGCCAAACAAATCTCAACAGCTGGCATTTTGTGTTAGCAGTAATAATAAATCAATTTAAACATGATCTGGGGGAAGTTCAGTCAGGTTTTTCACCTCCTTGAGTATCCTCTTCCTTCGAGAGGATGTTCCATTGATCATCTTGAGCTTATCTGTATAAATTAAGTTTGAAAAAATGCCTGTTGGACTTAAGTTGGTCTTAAGCAACAGTGGGAAAAATCTATTTTCTGTTTATACAAATGCCTTTTGCTATACTTACGTATTTGAGATCGAGTCCTCTATTTATTTGGGGTTTTTTTAGATTAATATCCTGGACTGGGAGAAAAATTGATCCTGTTGGTGTTGACTACATCCTCCAAAAGCTGGGCTTTCATCATGCAAGGACTACTATCCCTAAGTGGCTGCAGCGTGGTGTCATGGATCCTTTGGACAAAGTGTTGTCAGTCCTTATAAAGAAACTCGGTACTGCACTACAGGATGAAAAGGAAAAGAAAGGAAAAGACAAAGAAGAATATTAAAAATACAACGTGACAAATGCCGTTTGATTTTATCAAAGTGTTTTATTATATTTTAAGAACTTAAATATGGTTTAAAGAGAAACCTAACAGCTTTTTGCTACTCTATTTAAAACTTACATTGTGAGTAACTGTTTACCGTGGTACTTGATACCATTCTGTATTTGAAGTTATTGCATGATGATGATGATGATGACCAATGTACATTCTGTGAAGGAATAGCTGGAACACTGTAAATCTGCTCCTCAGTGTCCGTTTTATTATGTGCAATATGATCCTGCATCTTTACAATACTTGCAGATTAACTGTGAATTTTCTTAAAAGTTTTATTTGCCATAACACAAAGCCGTTGTTGATGTGACCAGTAACTGATTTGTCAATGTAGACTGGTGTAAATTATATATATATATATATATAACTTATGAAACTGTGATTGCCTTAGTGCTAAAAATCATGAAGTTTATTACACTTGTAATAAAATTTAACTACTGTACAGGGCTTTATTTTTTCTTTTTGCTCAAGGAAGGTGAATGACAAGAAGAAAATGTTTTAAGTGTGACTTTGCACGGGGTGTGATTTAAGTGAGGTAAATCCCAGAGGCCACGAGCTTGACTGGAAAGCAGCCAGAAGTGTGGCCCTGACCATGAAAAAAAACCGGGTTTTGTTACCCCAAGTGCAGCAAACCAATAATTACACACTAGAGTGAGACACTGATTATTTATTTCAGAGTTGCACAAGCCTGCGTGCTCTCACTGATATTCCACAAATCCACCGTGCCAACTATCACAACTTTTTGCTATTTATACGTTCTAGCAAAGAAAGTAATTAGTGCTCATTGGCTGAAAGCTACATAGTTGTCTTATTAATTACTATTCTGTCTTATATCGGCTAATTATTCTCTCGCTTCTCCTGCTAATTAGTCCACATGCTCAGTCTTTCTCTTTTTTTTTGAGTTGGGTTTCTTAGGCCCTTGGTCACCAGCTGCCCCTGCTGGAATCAGCCCTTACCCAGCTGGGGCAGATTTCACCACAATCACCGATAAATTCGGCATTCTTTGTGCCTGCTCTCACTGGTACACCCTTCTCCCCAAGCTTTGTTCATCGCCCCCTAAGTCTGAGGTCGTCGAAGCACGTCCCAGCCATAAGCGTTAACAAGGCAACTCTCCCAACAAGTCATTTGTCATTCTAGCACCCGGGGCATCACTTAGCGGCTAACAACAAGCATTGCTTCGCGGATTACACCCCCTTTATTGAGAAAATGTTCCCTAATCCCACCCCCCCCTCCGGCTCAGCCCACGCTCCTCCCTCAGCCCCGGCGGCGCCTTCGCGCCTCCGGCGGCGGGAACGGCCCCTCGCGAAATGGCGGCGTGAGGGCTGAGGGGGCAGCGCCGTGAGGGCTCCTGGGCTCTCCGGACCCACCGCCGCCCTCGCTGCGCCCCAGCCGTGCTCCGCCAGCTGCAGGCGCTTGGGAGTCAGCGGCAGCGCGACGAGCCCCACAGGTGAGGGTGTTTTCCGAGTAAATGAGGAGGGAGCGCGGGTACAAACCCTTCCGACTCCAGCGCCGCGGCTCGTCTGGGAAATTCGAGAGGGATCCGCTTTGCTGCTTGCGTGGTTTGCCTCGCTCCTTCGACGGCTGGTTGCGTGAGGGAAGGTGGTTTAAACTAAAGGGAGAAGTGGGTTCAGACCGGGTGGTGCCTGCCGGGAAGGGAGGGATTCGAAGGATAGGGGATTTGGGAAGAAAGGGGCTGGAAGGACGCGGGGTCTGGGCTCTTCTGCCCCAGCCCGTGTGGGAGGCAGAGTGCGAGGTGCTGGTAGCGCTCTCCCTGTGAGACAGCTCAGCTGGGCAAGGTGCACTGTGCGGAGTGTCTTTGCCCCTCACGGCCCTGCTGTTAAAGTTCCTTAGGCTGGTAGGAAATGGCGAGGCGGACTCAGGGTGCTGCGATGCCCGACTTCGGCCCCACTCCGACGAGGATTTTGCCGCCTGGGGCTTTCAGGCAGCCGGTTTGGAAGAACCTCTGTGAGCCCCCGAGTGTAGGGCTGCATCCTCCGGAGAGATGTAGTCAGCCAGAGGTGACGAAAAATCCAGGTACAGTTTTCAGTTTATACACCGGGGTTAGCTGCTAATTCTGTTGAAAGTATCTTTGTAACTGTCTGCTGCTTATCGCTGTGTTTAATGACTCCTTTAGCATCTTTTACTCGTTCCTCCTCATCCTCGGTTTTTGGCGTGCTGCAAGTTTTGCTAGTGATTTGTGTAGGCTCTGTTCTGTTGCATGATTTTTAGTCGATACAGTCGAGAAGGGTTTTAACTGCAGTTCCACATGCCCCGGAATGTATTTTGAATTCCATCACTTTGAATGGTTTTATTGAGGTAAAGACACCTGTTTGTGAGACTTGAAAGTAAGGCTTTATTTTAGTTCTTCTTGGCCGGGAGATAACTTGTGGCTGAGTATATCACACAGCTGAAGCTGGTCATCCTATCTATCCAGCTAGTGGTTGCTGAAACTTTTACAGTGTCTTGCAACAGAGAGTTTCGCTGCTACGTAATTTTGTGTAAAAAACCACAAGCTCCACGGTTTCGCATCTGCCATCGGCAACTTCGATTGGATCACTGGTTTACAGGAGAGGGGAGGGGGATGCGTGTTCTCCTTCTTTCTAACACGCGTCTGCGTTCAGAGATTGCTGGACTTAGTACTCAAAGTAAAAGCTTTGGAGCTTTTAAAAGAGGTTGTTCACACCATTTCAGAATTGCTAGCGCTGTTAAGGGAGGATTCAGTGCAAAGCAACAGTGCTCTACAGTACTGTCTTGATGCTTTTTGTTCTTCTAAGGAGCATCTGGAAAGTATTTTTTGTAAACAGATTTAGGCTGTCAGAGATTGGGTGTGGTTCTCTTCTTGATTTTGTTTAAGAATCTTTTTATTTCTTTTAAGGAGCACATGCAGGCCCATTGTCAGCACTTCCTTCACAGAAACATCTAGAAGAGTTGATTGCAAAATATAAAGAGGGAGCAATAAACTCAGTATCTGCCTTGCATCAGTTTGCCCAAATACATCACATGCAACTTGAATTGAAAGAAACTACTGTGGCAGGTAAATACTTCTTTTCCTAAGTCAAGTATGAGTTGCTTATCCTCGAGATTATCTGAATTTCAGCAGTTCATATTGATGGCAGTAATACAGATGAATGTTTGGGTTTTTTTTTACTGTTGGTTGCACTACCCAGCATATATCTTGCTTTTTGACTGCCCTTGTCTATGCAGCTGTATCTCATGATTTATTTTTTTTGTCTACATAGCTGTGTGTCATGATTAAGTGCCACAGAATTTGATCAGATGAATTGTATAGAATTCTGGCTGCTACTAGAACTTTGTGCAAAGTTCATAAAGTGAAAGCCGACAAAATTCATGTGGAGGTGAAAGATAATGAGCTGTGTTTTGCCAGAATTGTAATTTGTCTTTTATTTGTTCCAGGCATTAATATTAGGACATAGAGCTATGGATAAAGTACCTTAAAATAATTTCAGTAATTGTGTGTGCTTTTTTTTTCTCCTCCTTTAAAGGTGATATCATAAGGCCTTATTTTGCCTTTTGTGCTGTGGTAAATGGTGTTTGCTACAAGACTGGGCTGGGAAGAAACAAGAAGCAATCTAAAATAAATGCAGCTAAACTGGCTCTTGTTGAGCTACTTAACTTGGAGAATACAGAGACAAACTCTTCTAAAGATTCAGGTAAATACTCCAGTGACACCTAATCAGAACTTGGAAAGTTTGGCATAAAGGTTTCCTGTGCCAAACGGCTGTGGCATTCCTAAATGCTTCAGCATCAGGGCCTTTGTCAGGTTTTTTGAGTCCTTGGGCAAATCTGTCGTTTTGTTCTGAAACTTCTTTCCTTTGTCAGTTGTGTGGTGGGAGTTGCATCAGTTGGTGGCACAGTCAAGAACACTGAAGGACTTGCTTGCCATTGCACTTGATTTATTACTCACTAGGTACAGCAACTTGAAGTACATCTCAAGTGGTTTTTGAATTTTTATTATTAAAAGGGTTCCCCACTGAGTTACTACTTAAAACAGAATTCAGTTACTGTAATATTTATCTTCTTCCAAGGTTTGCTGTCTAAATAGTTCTAAGCTTTCAAGGACTTCAGAATCAGAAAAGAAAATTCTTAGGTAATTGGAAACTTTGACTTGGTGGAAAGAGTGTAAGATTCCTGTTTTGAAAGTAGGAATGTCCATCCCACTTTAAAATTTTGTTAAATTCTTAGATTTTCCTTGTGTTCCTGTTGAGCTCCAGACTCCAGCAAACTCTGCTTGTGTTTCAAGGATCGGTTTTGGTAAGGAATAGTCTTGTTTTTCTCTGTTAATTTACATTACCCAGCAGATACTTCCTTTTTTTTTTTTTTTTTTTCCTTCTTCTTTTAATATGTTTAGTGATCTGTTACTGTTATTTTAAACAGCTTGTCTTTGGAGAAGGCTGGGAGAGTTAGTGTCACTAGGTCAGTTCTACAAATGGGCACAAATTGATTACATTGCTTGAGTTTAGGTGGTGAACTGATGATGAAAATAAACGGTATAAATAGTACTTCTGTCCTTATTTGAGCTAGGTTGCAATAGGTGATCAAACTTGATTATTATGCTTGATTATTAACATTATTATAATGAATCATAAAAGCATAAAGCATCTAGGTATTTTTTATTTTTTAATTTGAACTTATTTTTTTAATTCTGCTGGTTGTCAGAATTCCAGAAGTATGTGTTGATAGTAGTGTATACACCATGTGTTCAGGTTTATAATTTGGCAAGGGGTCACTTGTGGGGAGTTCCCCCCCACCTGCAAATTTGTGCCTGGCTGGCTTCTGTTGTTTTATTTAGGAGTATGGCATATATATCCAAAGCTTTCCCAAACACTTGAGGAAGTATTTAACAGCCTGACTGCCCAACATCCCGAGTACCGAAGGTGTGGCAGTTCGCTGGCTGCCTTCATCATTGAAAAAGGTGAGTCTGTTTACCCAGAACTCCCAGTGAAATGACAAAACGTGGGCTGTTCCCCAGGAGAGCAGCTTGGTGGGCACCCGGCAGCCAGAGCAGGTGAACCTCTCTCCCCCATGCTCTCTCCTTAGGCGGGCAGCATGAAGTTGTGGCTCTGGGAACAGGGCAGTGTAATTACAGCCGGCGCCTTGAACCCTGCGGCAGAGTGTTGCATGACAGCCACGCCATTGTCACTGCCAGGCGTTCCCTGCTGAGGTGAGACCGAGCCTACAGAGAGTCCCCTTGCTGCAGCCGATTCTTCTCAGTTCTGCTTTTGCACTTGCATTTTATAGCTAGGACCTTGGGGATTATTAATGTCATTATCTGTGTGTTAGTAAGCAAAGTAGTTTTTTTTTTTCACATCTGCTGTTGCTTAACACTTTATTTTAGGTATTTGTATAGACATCTCTTGCTGTTCTATAATAAAAATCCAACCAAGTCAGAGAGATCCATATTTTGCACAGCACCAGGCTCGAAACTGCTCACCCTAAAGCAAAATACAACTCTCTCTCTCTACATGAACCAGCTTCCAAAAGGAACTGCTCAGTTCAAGCCAGAAGTGTAAGTACCATGTTATTTTCAGAGTTGTTGTAGTGGAAAATGCAGGAAGAGCTTTTGTTTATTACAGGTACATTACCTGTTAACCCCCTTGTCAAGACAATTAAAATACTGCTAAGTCATGAATTTAACCACTGAGCAAGCGAATGTGATGACTTAAAATGTCATCCTTTGCACCACAAGACTAGAGTATAAAAAGCTCTGAATTGAAGCAAAAGGCTTCTGCTCTGCTTTGTAGATAAAAGGTAGTGAAGGAAACTTGATGGGACAAATATATCCTATGCTTATCTTTGCAGTTCTAACTTTTGTTAAATTTCTGGGAGTTGAAGGGTTTTTGTGAATAGTTCTGACATTTAACAGCAGCAGTTGCTTTTTTACCAAGTTACAGGCAACATTAATTTGTGTCCACTTTTATTGGTACAGTGGAACAAAGTCATACTATCATAGCTTTGTCATAGTTACAAGACAGGTAGCTGCTTTCATGCTGAATTTGGGGAGTTGGGAAGGCAGACTTGTGACCTGGAAGTTCCGAGTTGTACTGAGTGGGGGAGTCCCTCCTGTTAGAACTGCAGGAGGTTTTAGATGACTTTCAGAGTCGCAGCTCTTGCACAGACTTGGTTGAGGAGACTTGGATGCAGGTTGTAAACTACCCTGAAATACTTGATATGGATCATAGGTTCACCACTTTCTCTTTTTGCCTATTCTGGTGTGTCCTGTCTTGAGACTAACTCTGAGAAGTATTTTCTTCTCATACAGTGGATTTGCTTATTTATAGAGTTATTTAAAGGTAATTTTTAGGAGGGAGCTACTTGGAAGTAATCCACTGAGTAGTGAAGTGTGGCCACTTACTAACAGGTGGTATTATGCTACTTAAGCCAAAATCGAATGGTTGTTCTCCAGTAATGTATTAGATACCACTTTACAGTAATCTCTGATCAGAGTGCTTTCTTTCTGAAATCTATTCTCATCACACTGTAGACATCTTGGCCCACAATCTGTATCTGCTTACGAAGCCAGTGAAGAACTGAGTCTCCACGTTGCTCTGGAAGGCAGGATTTACCTGGCTGTTTGTTGTCCACATAAAACTGTCAGAGTGAGCAGTATGTCAGCTGGTGACAAACTGACAAAATGGGAAGTGGTTGGTCTTCAGGGAGCCTTGCTGAGTCACTTCATTGAACCAGTGTATATCAACAATATTCTTGTGGGTAAGTTTAATGCAAATTTCATTGGGGGTTTTGTATGTTTTCACCTTCCGGCTTGAATAACGTTTTTATAAAACATGAACTAAATCAGGTTGGTTCTTTAAAGAATTACAGTATTTTTCTGAAAAGATGCTAAGTGTGTATATCTTTTTCACTCATCTTTTGAAATGCCTTAATGTAAAACTCAGTCATTGTGCCTTGTTTTTTTTAAGCTTGCCAGATTGCCAGCCCTTCCTTTACTGTGTATTTGAGTAACAGAAGAAATTGAACATTGTTTTCTAATGAATTAAATTTTCTGTATTGATAAAATACCAAGTGTGACAAATGCTGTGTTTTATTCTTCAGTCAAATATGGTGATTTTAAAGTGACAGTCACTTAACTGTGGAGTTGAGCAGTGGTGGAAAACCTGCCAATATCTAGCTGAAGGTGCTTGATTTCACCCCGGGGTATCTGAGAGGCTCTTTTGGGAAGTTACTGTGTCGGTTTTGTGTAGTGTCCGTGGTATGGACTCCCCTTGCCTGCTACCGTGTCCCACGTGGTGTGTGTTACACCAATAGAGGAAGAGGTGATAGTGAATTCTCCAGGATTTTGTAGCATTCAGAAAGACCATACTATTATCAGAACTCCCTTCAGTACCTTTTATTTATGTGGAGGAATTAAAATAATAGGTGTTACCCTGAATGTTTTCAACTATTTCTTTCTCCAGGTCTTTGGATTATGAGACTTGGCTCCCCAGACATTGAGTGGAGCAGCTTTTCCTTTTGTAAATCAGAACAAGGTTTTTGAAGTGCTCCAAAGACTGGAATTGGTGAATTTGCGTTAACCTGTGCCTTCTGAGGAAGTTTGGCCACTTTTACTTAAAAGCAACAGAGAAACTTTTAATACGCTAATTTAAGTAGTATCCAAAATGAACATAATAATCTATATTGCATTTATAATAGGAATTTTGGCTTTTCCTTGAGATGCAGTGGACCAAAGTTTGTTTGTTTATTTAGTAGGCAGTCAAAAATGCTGTTGGATATGGAGTAATGTGGGCAATCTCCCTAGCATATCTTCTGATCTGGAATACCAGAGTCCTGTTTTAGTAGTGTCTTCTGCAGGAGGCATAAAAAGAGTTGATGAAAAATAATTGTTCAAAGAAGAAGGCATCCAGTGAAAATAATGATGCTTCTGGAGAAGGAAGTGTGACATTTGTTCTGCAAATTGAATATTGGAACTGATGTACTGATTTTCCCCAGACATTAAATTTATGTGAAAAAATTATTGTAGTGTAATTTCTAAGAATGCAGAAACATTTGCGTTCTCACTACTTTTTTTAATTTGATATACTTACATGTGACTGATCTCATTCTGTTTAATAGGAGACGAAAATTGCAAGGATACAAAAGGACTAGAAATAACTATAAAGCAGCGTCTTGATGATGAACTTACATCAAAGCTTCCCATGACTTACCTGGTCAACAGATCTCATATTTACTTGGTGAAAACTGCACAGCCTATTCAAACAGATTTAAACCAGTGGTCTCTTAGTTTGAATTGGACCTTGTCAGATCTGTCCGTGGAAGTTGTGGATGGGATAAGTGGAAAAACCACTGAAAGGTTAGGATTTTTCTTCGTTTTATTGGAAATCACGTTTATTGTTTCGTGTTGATTTATTTTGAGCTATGCGTCGAGGCCACAGTATAAGATTCTCTCATGTGCTGTCTGAACGCATCCCTGATTAGATATCGTTTTGGAGATCTTGTAACTTTACAGTGAGATACCAAGATAGGAAACAAAACACTTCTTTGAATGGAGGTATTTGCAGTCCTTTGTCTGTTGCAGTGAACGTTTTAGTTTTCACGCTAAGTGAAACTAATTAGCATCCTAGTTGAGGTGAATGCCAGTTTGGTGTATTCACAAAGTTAATTAAAATGAAGTTAATTAAAGTTAAAGTTAATTAAAGTGAAGCGGGAGATTAAAAAAAAAAAGCCCCATGATGATTCAAGCAGTGTCCCCGCGCTGTGTGTGTTGGTGAGTTTTTGTTTCCCTTTTCTCCTGGTGGCTGTAGCTCCCCGTTCCAGAGCAGCTCGTGCCTGGCCAGCCGCCTTTGCAAGGCAGCCATGTTCAGTCGGTTCAGGCTGCTCGCGAAGAAAGCAGGACGGAGCGATCTGCTTCAGCTTCCAACATACCGTGAAGCCAAGGTGAGCGGCTGCGGGGAGGGGGAGCTGGAGTAACCACTCTCCTGGTGGCTGCCCTCAGAGCTGCTGTGATAGCCACAGCTCACAGTTTCACCTTGAACAGCTTGGAAAAAGTATGTATCTTCCCCCCCACCCCCCACCCCCCTCTTGTCAAAACATGCAAGAGATGGCTTTTTTTAATGATTCAAAAAGAAATCTCTTGCTAATTGACTCCTCGTGTCTTCAGATTTCTGTTCAATGATAGTGAATGTTTATTTTCTGTATAAAGATAATACTGGAACAGAAAAGACACTGAAAAATTTATCAGAACAATTTTCTCATCCCAGTAGATACCCAAGCATATAAAAAGAGTGTGGTTTTGGAATCTAAAACTTCTTTTCATTGTCAGCAGCTGAGGGAACTGTAAGATCCTATAGTTACTGTTTTCTGCAGTGTTTGTGCTTGTGCATATTATATGCTGATGGTAAAGAACACAGATCTTTGTAACCATCATTCTTGAGATTTTTCAGGGTCTTCCTTTTTCTTTTTTTAGGTCAAATCTCAGTTGTACCAAGAAGCTAAAAGCTTGCTGCAGAGCTACTTAGAGCAGCACGGTTATGGGTCCTGGATCATGAAGTCTCCACATATTGAACAGTTCAGTGACTGACTTTGAGGTGGACTGTATGTGAAGTCAGTTTGGATGATGTGTTCCAGTAAAATAATAATTCTGATTAGTAAAAAAGTTTAACTGTAAGTTCGTATTTACAGGAAGAAAATAATTCCAGAACTACTTCATTTCAGTTGAAACGTAGTTATTAAATCACCTGTAACAGTTCAGTCTTTTCCACAAGTTGCGGTTTTCTCATAGGTAGGAGTATCCAAGAGCTTTGTAAATCTGTTTTGCTTTGCCACCTCATTTCAGCTCCCTCACCCCCACTCACACACCCCCACCCCATGGAGTTACAAACATGTTTTCCTGATGGTTTCAGGATTTCTGTATATTACAGATTTCTTCTTTTTCCTAACCTTTTGCATAACTTTAAGAAAGAAAAAAGATCAGTAAAATCTGGGTTCCTTTGTGATAAAAAAGGCATACCAATGTGAGAGTCTCTTTCAGAAATAAAGATGAGCAATCTGTGTTTTGCTGTAGGCGTCCATCCCTTGCTAGTTCTTTTAAGAGTTTTTGTTTACTGTGGATTTGCCAAGTGGCTTATAGTTTGACTGTATATTGTTTGTGATAGAAGGGTTAAAAAATAATCAGTGTACTTCCAGATGTGAAATGGCTGCCCAAGTGTTTTGTGATACTCACTGGTTTTGGTAGTGGATTTAAAATGTTCTACGGTTGTCAAAGCTTGAAAATAAGAAAATAATGCCGTGTGGTAGAGAAGTCACTAGAAAAGACTCCTTCAGCTTTTGTGGGCTGCCCCAAACCCCATCAACGTTAGTGCTTGTGGATGAGTTGGACTCCTCCGCCCTCAGATGATCTCGTCACTGTACTGACAATTGTCTGCACGTGTAATGGTCTGGAAAAAACCCATCTATAAAAAGTGAAGTTGCTTCCTTGTAGCCTTGGGATAAAGTTGAAAAGGATGTTGTGAGGTGCCATACTTTTGGGGGTTTTTGTGGTGTTGTGAAATACTAGCTTATTTCAGTGAGGTAATACACTTGGTTATGTTACTTGGTTTTTGTACACTGTGCAGGTGGGGAAAGCTGTTAAGTTTATGTAGTGTTCTTATACAGCAGTAATAGTAGTGCTGTTGTCATATTTCAACTTCTTAGAGGATTCTAAAACAAATTCCTCCTTCTCGTATTTTTTTTTTTTTCTTATTCCATTTTTTTATAACTAGCATGTGGAGTGTTTTCTGGAATGATCTTACTCTGACTTTCAAGTTGTTGAAACTTGCCGATTTGTTACTACACTCAGTTCTTGTTTTTTTTATTTTTTTTATTTTGGCTAATCTGCTCTTTTTTTTTCTGTGAGTATCCTTTAACTTGGGAGGGTGATGGTGATTTTTTGTTGCACTTGTTCCCCATACTGTTTGCTCCGTGTAATGTTTTGTTTCTAATAATGTTGGAGAATGGCCATCATGTTCCAGGCTAGAGCACAGTGTTGCCTTTTTCCAGGAGTATTAAAACCTCAATAAATTTCCTTGACAGTGTCTGAGCTATACATTCATATACATGCTGGGAGTTACATACATGTCAAATCTGACATACATTTAATATACCACGTGGGTGTTAGCATTCTTTATGCTTCTGGACTGTTTTTATGTGTGGACTTAGACTTTTGCTGATTTATCAGCAGCAAGATGTTGCCTGTAGTTAGCCTATAAGCCTTAAATATGTGCAACTACTGAGCTTTTTCTGTGTGCTTCAGCCATTTTATTAATTGCACAGCAAACTGAAATGTCCATGGAACTTAGGCACTGCCTTAGGAGGACAGAGGCTTGTGAAAACCATATGTTGTGCTGGACATGGCAGCTGTATCCTTGAGAAGTGAGTTGATGCCACCAGTATGGATTGAGTTCCTATCTGGGTGGTTCTTTGATTAAGTGACAGCATATGCAGAATGCACTGAGCTAGTAAATGCAAGCATGTAGGTCTTGTATCCAAGTTTTTCCTCAGCTACCTCAGTAATTCCAAAGTGTGTGATCCTACAAGCTTGAGGGAGGCAAGAGTGCTGCAGTTCCAGTAATGAGGCTGAGGATGGATTCCTGGCAGGCACATACAGGGCAGGTATGCATCATACACATGTACAGATGGGACTGGCATAGGTATGTTGAGCACAAACAGCCTCTCTGCCCCCCTGCTTGAGAAGAAGCGAGGTCCAGGGGTGAGAACACATGTGTTGAGGAGGGGTGGTGTCCTTTCCTGCACTTGTGTGTCCTTCCTCTACGTACCCACAGACACAGCTGCAGCACCTGTACTCAACACCTGTTGAGTAACACACACTGTCAGAGTTTAGGAATGGCACTCCCCAGTTTGCTGTCCGCACCAAGACTCTCCAAACCACGCACTGCGCTCCCTCACTCTCCCATTTTTCCCTTTCCCTCTGCAGCGGGATGGAGAGGAGAATTGGAAGCACAAAGATCCCAGGCTGAGAACTGTTTATTGGAAACAGCAGTGAGGTAAGAAGATTAACAGTTAAGACCAGCAATGCTAATAACAGAGAGTACAAGGAAAGAAAATATTTACCTTTTTAAAAAAAGAGCTAATAGCACCAGACAGCTCCCTCTGCCACATTTTCTGGATGGAGAGGAACCCCTTTTCCTGGGAGGAGTTCCCCCTGCCCATGGCAATGGGAGGTGGTATAAAATAACCAACCTCCCTGTCCCAGCAATGCCCCCTCCTGGCTACTGCAAAAGTTAACTCTGCCCTGGCCACAGCCAGGACACGTGTCACATCTGATGTATATCACAACTCTTTAACATGCCGTACTTGTGAGTCTGAAATGACAAATCTGACATGGCAGATAAGTCGCACGCATCTTGGGTCACATATCACATATGCATGTCACATCATGTTGTGTCTCACGGATGTCACGTGTGTCACACTATATCTGACTTCACACTGTCACGGCAGGTGCATGTCCCATATACGTTACATGCCACATATATATACACCTTTCATGTCACATGCACGTAATGGCATGTCACACATCTTTGATAGTAGAGTTGTGCAGTCAAGCAGGAGAAGAAAGCTCAGGAAGTAAATTGCAAGTATATTAAGGGGTTCTGCTGGTGTTTTTTACAACTTCTAGGGGAAAAGTATGTATAGTAAAATTCACCTTGTTAGGCTTTTTCAAATGCTTTTAATATAATGTTCTTTTCCCCTAAAGACGTCTTTTAAAGCTTAGGTAAATATAAGTGCTGATTGTGCAAATACTATTAAAGTATGTGAGCCTACCTCTAATTTAGGTGTAAATTTGACAGACTTGAAATAACTGCAACCATGTATAACACAAGAAACTTCCTTACACTTCAGGTGGCTGTATGTATCAGCAGTTTTTATACAAGTATTTCTCTGGAAAGGTGTCTTGGAAGTGCTTGTTGGAGTTCCTATGGGGAGCAGGCCAGGCTGAAAATGTCTTAATCCACAGCAGAGCGTGGCTACTGCACAAAAGGGATGTGTGAAGCCACAGAACTAGGGCCAGGGCAGCCAAAGCCTCCACTTTCCATGACTGTAAATCTGCAGCTGTCTCAGAATATTGTAGCCCAACTCCAAAGAAGTTTGTGCAGACCAAATGCCAAAATGTATTTATATTTAGTGTATTATTGAACTATATATATATATATGAATTCTATTTCCATTCCTTCTCTAACACTGAACTCTAGAGTGCAAGTCAGCACCCCTTGGATCTGCTTCCCACTAAATCTTTCAGGCACAGACCTGATGAGGAATCCAGCAGGTGTGTTCAGGGGAGCCTCTGGGTCTGCAGGTTCGTGCTGGTGCTGGGCAATCTCGGCCTCAGGTTTATCATGGTCACTTAGGTGTGGGATGCCTTAGGAAATTCTGCTAACTAAACTCCACAGGTGGCAGTGCTAGTCAGAATAGTCTTCACACAACTCTTACATTGTTACAGACGTTTTGAAGACTGATTTCTGTTTATCTCATAGGCTCAGTGCTTTCTATTTCTTTAAATATTGTCTCACTTTGTTTAAAGTTTTTTTCTTTATTTTTGCATTCTGCTTTTAAGGATTTATCAAGTAAGAAGGAATCTGTAAAGAGGAATGTTCTACAAAGATTGACAAGTTAGAATGAGTTATTATGAAGGCACTTCTTGCCTGTTTTGTTGTCTTCTGTGTCCTACTGTATTCGGGTATTTTTGTTATTCCTGTCATCTGATTTGAGAAGAGGGCGGAGCTTATCTGTTGTGTGACTGAGGTGACTGACAGTATTTTGCTTTCCTGAGTCCTTGTGGGTGGGGACAGAGCACTCCTTCGCTGTGGGAAGAAGTAGAGCAGCAGACGGCACTGCTGTAAGTATTTTCCCAGTTTGGTAGAAAGCTGTCATTAACGCCTCTTTTCTCTTTGCAGCATGCGAGGAAACTGAGGTTCTTTCCATTGTTAGTCTGGTTTTAGGTGTAAGTACTCCATACCACACCCACCAGGAAAACACATCAAAGACAACGATAGGCTGGTAACTTTTGTAGTAGGCTTACTTTCATCGATTGTAGCTTGCCTTGTTAGCACTGAGTGGTGGCTTTCGCATTGTAAAAGATGCTCTTACTTGTTTCTTTCTGCATAAAATTACCATGTCACATAGCTGACTCCATCTGCATTTGAAGTAAGCACATTTGTGAGGTCCCACAGAAAGGTTGCTAACAATACCGAAGGCAGTACGTGTTCGCATGGATTTATGCATTAATCATCAATTTTACATCAGCTGTTGCTGGAAAGAATTGGCTGTGTAAGTGTTCTGGGATCTCAGTTACTCGCACAGTTATTACTTCAGGTGTGTTACTGTCTTCATAATGTTTCCCTGTCTGAAAAATTTTGAGAACTGCATGTTCTGCTTACACCACTGAGAAAAATGTGTCCTGCAGAAAGCTTGTGTAGCTAAGGAATTTTTGGGGGGGAAGGCAGCATGGTACTATTAGTTGTGCTGTATCCCAGCATAAACTGGTATTTTATATTGCTTTAAAAAGGATAGCTGCATGCCTCTTCCTTTGAGTCTGATACCTGTACACTTAATATGCTGCTAAATGCTCACTTGTTTTTATAGTGTGTTCAAAAAAAAAAATAGAGCAGTAAGTCCCCAGTGAAAAAAGACAGTATCATTTACCAAAGAAGACTCTAGACACTTTTATATGTTACTGAAATTTATTAAATATAATCTGCAAGTAACTTTTAATAGTTTTTTTTCAATAAATAGTTGCCTTTCTCAGTTTATTGACGAATTTTCCAAAGAACATCTTGAGCCCGTAGGGCTTACAGAAAGGATAAAGTGTGGTCTTAAAACAGACTATCTATCACCCACAGTAAGAACATAGAGTGGTCCCAAAACGGACAGTGAGCTAGTTGTATGCCCCACGGCAAAATACATAAATTAGTCATAATTAAATATTTAAATAAATAATGTAGCAGTACAAATTAAAATTATTATAAGATTTCTTTTAGCAGAGACTGCAGAACGCTGAGCAGTTCTTGGTGAAATGCAGGAAACTTTGTCTTGTCATGAGCTTCACATCTCTTGCATCCAGTTCCTGAGGGAGTATTTTCCTGCAATACAGGTATTTTTATTCATTGGTGGTAACTCTTGCTAGCTGATCTTAGCAATCGTGCATCAGCCTAAGACTATTGCCTACCTTAAGACACTTGAGATTCTTCTGGATATTTTCAAGATGTCTGTGGTTCTCTCCTTCAATTTCCTTTTCCAGGAGTGTCAGCTCTCTCTGGTAACAGTGTAGAGTTCCATTGCCACACTCCTAAAACAGTGAGAAAAATTGTTATGCGTGTAACTCGTTTCCTGAGAGGAACTGTTTCCCTTTTAAAAATCCCAATTGCCCGTTTGGCTCCTCATGTCGGGAACCGAGTTGTTCGTTCTCTACAACATACAGTTCGTTCGTTCCCCTTCAAGTTGTGTTGTGAGATGTTACGTGTGGCCTTAGTTCTGTGGTAGGTTGCTGTAGCTTTTGAAAAATAAGCGATCCCTACAGGACACTTGAAGTGATGGAATATCTCTTGGGAACACAAAGCTGTAGTATTTGTTCCTAAACTGAGCCTTACTCCCGGTTGCCATCTGGACGTCGTGTGTTAGCAAACAAGTTTCTTAGAGGCATCTCCAGTTAATGCTCTTTGGTTGCTCTATCTAATGTCTGCATCAGATCTGGCTTTTGAACAGGGTAAATAACTTTACGCGTCACTTTTGCAAGCTATTTCAGGCACTCGGTGACAATATGTTAGTAATCAGCCCCAGACATTTGCATTTAAGCACTGGAGCTCTGAGATGGTTATGTCTTGATGTTGCCAGCATATGAGAAAAGTGATGCAGATAAGGAAGTGGTTGCAGGATCTAACTTCAAATCTTCCCTGAAACAAAATTGCTGTTAAATGAGGGTTCTTCTGAATTAAAAACCTGCCCGGAGTTCAAAGTAGTTAACAAGTAGTTTATGTACAGATTTTAACTACTTTCCAATACTAAATAATTGATGCTTCTGTTCACTGGTCTCTTTGCCTGCTGTATGAAAAGCAGTACAAATCAGCAGCCTGGCTGTAGTAAAGCTATACTTAGAAGACTATCTGATTCTGATGTGCTGTGTTTTGTAAAGAAGTGATCCCAGTGATAGTAAGGGCTTGGTAAAGTTATGTTCCTGAAAAGAATTAAAACATAACTGAGTTTCGCCACTGATGGGATATAGAAGATTTGTGATGTCTTAAACAGAACCTTCTCTGCATCTGGTTTAGATAAAATGTGGTCAATTTTATATGGGCACTGCTTTATTATTTCTGAGGCTGGTTTCATTCTCAGAATTCTTTTTGTGTTAGAGTTGATACAACAGTATTGCCTCCTGCAAATCTTACACAGTATTTAAATAATTCATAAACCACGTTTGTCCTGTGAATTCAGCTATGTATTAAGCAGGATGAATAGGGGGAGGATTCATTCTGCATTACATGTTGCCCAGAACAATGAGATAATACTGCATATCAGTATGTCAGTGTTTGAGAATAAAAGCGAAAAGCAGAAGTTTCTTTAAGAAACTGCACTCCCTACATTGCATTCAAACTGCTCAGATTTTTCTTTACATCTAAGCATCTGCTAAGCAAATTGTTTTGCTGTAATTCAGTAATGTTACAGCACTTTAAATAACCGTACCTTATATAGATCCTTCTGAGAACAGAAAGTTTCAACTCACCTGCATGTCATTTGGTGTGTAGAAATCAAGGTGATCAATCTGTGGGGGGGGGAGAGAGAAATTAATTTTTCTGAAAAATGAGATTACATAGAAAAAAAATCAATAG
Source organism: Acropternis orthonyx (assembly GCA_035583155.1). Classification (NCBI taxonomy): domain Eukaryota; kingdom Metazoa; phylum Chordata; class Aves; order Passeriformes; family Rhinocryptidae; genus Acropternis; species Acropternis orthonyx. The sequence goes on from JAWWEU010000125.1 coordinate 4,818,161, forward strand.
GAAAGAATATTCAAGTAAAAGAAAATCGCCACTTACGTCGTCGATGTTTTTCAGGAGTTCTAAATCCCGTATTAAAGCTATAAGAAGGCCCTTTTTCTCAGCAGGTGATAGAGGTGGTTTACAAACTTCTTCCTTAAGAGGTGCTCCATAAGCTGCAGACAGAAACATTACAGCTGAAATACAGCTAAAGATCAGGACTTTGCCCATAGTGTCAGTGTTATCTGGGTGCCAATATTAGAGTTGTGATATATGATGAGAGCTGATAAGTTGTCATTAAGCTGTTCAGTGTATTTATACTCTTCTTTCTGTGTGGGGGGAAAAAGATGGGGGCGTCATGTAGAAGAGGTTTTATTACACATTTTTTCATGTCTTCTACCTGTATGGCAAGAATCATTACTTTTGTTTTTCCTCCCCTGATGACACTTTGGAATTTTTATCAAGCAAGAGGGATTTTACCTATATTCACTGGTGTAAGAGAAGCCCACACTCACTTTTTAGCAGTCTCTCTTTGTGCTTTCTGCATGAACCACTTTTTCCCTCATGGGTTGTCCCACTCCCTCATAGAATATGCCATAGAATAAACTCCTGCCATAGTATACAAAACGTTGTTCTAAAGATGTATAATTTACTCACTCTCTTTGTTTATCTGTATATATCTATCCTCTCGCAAATCCTGGGGCATTATTTAAGTGAAGAAGAAAGAAGCCTTCTGATCTTAGTAATTGTTGATTAAACAACAGGAAGAAAGTTGGCTTCCTGTCTGAAGGTGGTTTTACCTGTCATCGTTCACAAAGGCAGTGTGGGCTTAGGTGCCCAAGTCAGTCTTTATACTAGCAAATTTGAGACACTGATGGAAAAAAAATTCCAGCAGAATTCCTTGTTTTAGGCTGCTTAACCATTTTTTCTACTTGCTGTGTATCTTAATGCTCTTCTTTTTTTCATTGTGTGCAGCTTTCGCTTTTCTCCAGCTTACAGTGAAAATGCAACAGCTCTAAAATATTTACAGATTTTCTTTCCTGATAAATAACCCACTGCATTTTGTGGTGTGTCTCCATGTACCGAAGTTCAGAGTGAGCAGTCATTTGACACTGAACTCTTGCATAGTATTGCTAAATTGTTTTTCTTTTGTGGCTCAGGGGTCTGTTGGCTGATACCGTTGGAATGGGATGTGCGGTGTTTAAAATCCATGGTTTCCTTAATTTTGAGTGTTGTTCTGAGCCAAATGCTCCCCCTGCTGCCCAGCAGCCTCTGGCATTACGTGCACCATGGTTCCTTTGCTCAGTGAATTCAGCTGTTGAAGTTGTGTGGAGTAAATTCTGGGTTTGCACACTGCTGTGTTTGAAGTTTTGGAGCATTTTAGGATGTGCAGGACTTGGGGAATTCCTTCACCTGCCGTTGCGTGTAAAGCTTCATATGGAAACCCACATTGCGTGTTCTGATTGTGTCTTCAGGGGGGGCAGTGGAGCTGCTGGAAGCCGAGTAGAATATGCTTTTGCTTGGATTAAATACAGTCCATTTCTATGATTTTTATTCACACGTGTCCGTTCACAAACCATTAAATTGGTGCTAATTGTCAGTGTGATCCCAGCTCCTGGAGAAGGTCCTAATTTCCTGGTTTTGAAAGAAGCACAAACATTTCATGTGTGTGGTCGTACGGAAGCCCTGGCAGCTGCTGTAGTTTGCAGTATGTAGTGTATGGGCAGTATGAAACTTTTTCTGGCACTCTGTATTTGCCTTTTGTAATTTTTCTTGATAGTAACTAATTTCTACCAGGAGCTATGCCTGCAGAGGTGACCTGCCCAGCGCTTGATTGTCAGCTTTTCTGCAGGGTGTTTATAAAATTAGGCCATTTTATTCAGGGGTTTTAGTTGTTTGGTTTAAATTACTGTGTTTTGACTGTGCAGAGTATTGAAAAATAATGCGGTAATGAGCACAAGGCATGTGTTTGTTTGTAATTTTTCTTACTGTTTTCAGCACTATTCAGTCTTTTTTTGTGTCAGCTCTATAACACTACAGAGGTTTCTCTCTGTATCAAATATTTCATGGAAATACATTTGAAAACACAGTTTACTGTGCTGGTCAGGTTTCAGCAATCACACTCAGTCTGAGCTCACATAACTGGGCAAGGAATTTCTTGGGGTTTTATTCAGAGGTACAGCGATTTAGACAGTCCTCCCAGCTTCACCACAGAATTGATTGCATTTTAATAGGAACTGAAATTACTCTTTTAAATTACCCTGAAATCATACAGGATAAAGTAGTGCTACAAATGCTCAGTTTCCAAAACCCTGCCTTTAAAAAGGTGTTGGGGGCAGGTAGTAGTGACTGTGTCATACTGTGGGGTTTTTTTGTTTGGTATTAATGCCACTATTATGACATGTTAGTTGATTTAAGCCTCATTTTGTTTCTAAATACAATACTGTTATGCTAAAACAAAGTTATAAGGAAATGCACCTTACTTGAAAAGCTTTATGAAACACTTTAAAAGCCTCGCCTAAATTTGCAAGGAAGACTAATTAGCAGTAAAACACATGTTAAAGCAAAGCAGCATTTGTGGATAACCCTGGAAAGGGAGAAGGATATTTGTGTCCTGCAGTTGTTTTAGTAGATTGTTTATCCTTTTGGTAGTACTTGTGGCTAATATAAAGAATAAGAGCTCATTTTCTCTTTCAGGAAATGAATAAAAGTAAATGACACATGCTGACTGAACTCCTGATCTGTGCAACTTCAAAGCCTGGAAAAGTTTTTACATAGGATCTGACTTCTTTCAGTTTAGATTTATTTTTTGTGTTTTTCTAATCTGAAAGCTTGCATCTTTCTTTTTTTTTTTTTCCCTCTTTTTCTCCCTTTGCAAACCTGATGACTGCTGAATTTTGCAGACAGGTTGTGGTTTCATTGAGGTATTTGGCATCTTGTTGCTTAAGGTGCTTGCCTCTTTTCTCCATCAGCAGAACAAAGCAGTGTTCAGCTAGAGTCACTGTGAATGTCTTGTTTGGTACTTTAGTTCATGTGCAGGGCGGGGTTTTCAGACTCCTGCTGTAGTACGTGCTTGTAGAAGCTTGCTGTCTGTAGAGCCACAGCATCCACAGCAGAGTTCATGTGTCTCATGAAGGTTCATAATCAGTGTTTGATCTTGGGCTGTTGATTTAGCTCTTTCTAGCTGTGTTTGGAAAGAATTTTTGAGTGACTTCTGCTTGCAGATCTCATCGTTCTGAGCAATAACCTGTAGAAAGTAAGCCATTAGTATTCTTATTCTGCTCATTAGGGAGACTCATGTAAACATGCTGAAGATTTGAGTAAAGGGTTAAGTGGCAGCTGCTTTTCATTTGATTTTAAGCAAGCAGAAGGAGATATTTACCAGTTTGCTTCTTCAGCCTTTTCTTAGTCTTTCTCTTCAGTCAGGTGTTAGCAGAGGCTTATGATCCTGCCCACATTTGAAAAATGGAAACCTCCCCAGTCCCTGTGATCCCAAAACTCAAAATCTCTAACCTATGTAATAGGAAGGTGCTGTGGCTTTTGTTGAACAAGAACAACCATGGCAGTATGTGAGTCAAACCAATAATCTGTCTCTCCATGTTGGATTCTGTATTTCATGGAATCATAGGATGGTTTGGAAGGGACCTTAAAGATCATCCAGTTCCAACCCACCTTCCCTGGTCAGGGACACTTTCTACTAGACCAGGTTGCTCAGAGCCCCATTCTACCTGGCCTTGAACACTTCCAGGGAAGTGTTCTCTTAGTGTGTCTGTTTGATAGGTGCTACAGGTAGAACAGTTCCCAGGTAAGTGCAATGGATCCCATAATATGTTAGTATTTAATTATAGGAGTGATTAGTGAATTTAACTAGTTGAATGTTGTCCCCAATTAGGACAAGTACCCACTGTTTCAGGAGAAAGTGCCAAAAAACCCAACCCCAAAGTGAGTAATTCTTAGAGTGAGTTTTTTTCCTGCAAGAATGTCAGTGGGGGTTTTTTTAAGAAAGACTTACTATAGTTAACTAAAATGATCTGAAAATAGGGGAATCTCTTCACAAACCCTGTGTTTGAAGCAATCTTTTGTTGAAAGGACAAATATTAAGTGGGAACACTTGGGGGGGAAAAAAAAAAAGAAATCTGATTATAAACTGGCCTGTCCTTGGGGAAGTAATTTAATGTCTTAGGAACTGATTGACACAGGTTTCATCCTCCTAAAAATCTTGTTGGTAATGGTTTAATAGCTGTGGGTTTAGTTACGGTATGGGGAGCCTTGGTGTGTCCTGTCACTATAGTGTGCTTTTCATGAACTTCAGAGTCAGTATCTTTGTTTTGAAATTTGGAGTGAATGAGAAAATGAATTGCTGTGAGAGTTACAGCTGAATGTCAAGTTAGCAAGGTTGATCAATAGAGGCTAAGCATTAGGATTGGATGTGACACACATTAAGATGGTGTGCTGCATTTACAGAGGAAATAGTTGCATTTTTGCAAGATTTCTGGGTGAATGTGAACGGGTTCTTTTTGTCTAGGCATAATCTATCTTCAGTAGGTCTAGCATATGTTTGCAAGGATGATTGGTCTTGTCTGTTCACGTTTTCCTTTTATATCCAAATGGATTTTTTAAGAATCTCCATGGCAAAGTGTTGTCCATATCAAAACTTTAGTTACCAATTTCCTCTTCAGCGCAGTGTGCACCAAACCTGCTAAAAGTCTTCTTGGTATACCCACAAAATAATACAAGTGTTAACCTCTAGTAGTTTTGTTTCACACTTCTTTTTAGGTGCAGAACTGTAGAGCCCGATACAAACACAGTGCTGCCGAGTCCCAGTTCTGTGAGGGAAAGCAAAATGGATGAATCCCAAAGAGAAGAAATCAAATCAGTGCATCCTGGTCAGCCTAATAGACAAAGAGGGGCTTTGTTGTGCCTGGGAAGAAACTGTCAAATACTCTGGGTGGCTCAAATTAGAACAATACGTGTTTTCATTTTGGAGCGAGAAGTGGAGAAAAAGCCTGAAGGCCAAACATTTCTGCTTTTCAATATTACTGTTTAGCAGGGGAGAAGAGACTGGCACGTCCACTGACAAGGTAGGCTGTTTCCAAACTTCTCTGTCTGGATTTAAGAAATGTAGGGGAAGATGCACGTTGAAATTGCCCTACTGGGTCAAAAGGCCACTGTAGGGTTACAACCATAGAGGATGCTAACAAACCACAACCAGAGAATGCAGTTTTGCTGTACTGTGAAGGCTGTGATAGTTCACATGCCAAGCAGCTGGCCTAGATTTGTCACTAGATAGGGACAGGAGCTATTGAGGCACCTCAGTGCTGGCTGGCTCACAACTGTATACAGGCGTTGTTGTGACCATGTACTCATTCTCTTCAAGTTCACTGTCTTGATTCCATTTTCCTTTGTCTCACTTTTCCCACTTGCTTAGCATTGGCTGTGTGGGATTTACTGGGGAGGAGCAGGGGCTTCCCCACATGGACTTTTGCCTACTGTCATAGCCAGGGCCAGTATTGTATTCCTGTACTTCCTGTGGATCCTGCAGTCCTGCTGGGGTGTTACAAGTGTTAATGCAGAAGTGTGTAATCCAAGACACTGTTCCTCTTACTCTGTCCATATTAGCCAACCCTTCTGTCTGTGGAATTTAGTGGAGCTCTGTTGAAGAGGCAAAGGATTTGTTTTGAAATAGTCTAAAACAGCACTGGGAGGTTGTTTGTTTTCCCTGATTTCTGGAGCTGTGCTTCGTCAGCTGAAGAGTCCATTTAATTTGGATCTTTCTCCAAAGGTAGCCACAATCAGAAACTTAAGGCATATGGTGCTCTGGAGTACTTTCCCCAAAGCCAGCTGTTCTCAGCTCCAAGGAATTACTCTGTTGGAAGTGGTTCCTTTGGCTTGACTAAGCCACAGTGTATGTTCAGGCTCTGCCTTGAGCCGCTCTTAGCGTTTGCAGCACAAATGGCTTGCAGGTTTCACATGTTGACCTACTGTGGCTCTGCATGTTTTGATCCTGGCTTATTCGATGGTTTTACCTTTTAGTCATTGTACTGGAAAAGGTGGTGAGTCTTCCTGTCTACCTGTGCTGTGACACTCAAAATTAAGGGGAACTTTGTTCACAAGAATTGCCTCTTCTCCAGGCTTTTTTTCCTGTCCTACTTGTTTGCTGTACTAAACAATAGAAATCTGATTGGTTTTGTTGTCCTTGCTTGAGCCCTTTGAAGTTCAGCTATTATTCTTTGGAAAGGAGGGGACTGCATCCCTTCCCCTATTTCACCAGAAAAACCTAGAAGTTGCAATTTGCTTCATTTTTAAGAGTGAGAGTTTTAAGGGGTACACCACAGAAATAATGAATACAGATGCACATTTGATAGTGATTACAAAGGCAAATTTCCATACTGGTGGCCTGACATGACATGAATTTGAACATAAAAGTGAAGAAAAGACATCTTTTGCTAGGAAAATCCTCTGTGGGTGTCAGTGGAATTCAGAGCTAAGGAGTGTTCCTGGTACTTTCCCTTTCACTTATGTTGAAATTCCTGGTTTTTTCCCTTTCACTCATGCTGAAAATCATTTTACCAACATAGATGGAGCAAAGCCATCTTTGGTCCTAACCCAAGTGCTGTAGTAGGCAAGCTGAATTTCATGTGTGTCAACAATGCTTTGTTGCTGTTAAAAATATTTTTTTTCCCTGTCTAGATGTCAGTTTTATGAATTTACTCTGCCTTTGTTCCTATTGAGCACAGCAGTTCAGTATCTCTAGTTCATTTAAAAACTACAAACTCAACACAAGTGTTCTCTGAACATATAGGAACATATAGAAAAGTCACAGGCAGCTGATTTGCCATAAGAACATCGGTGTTCTCACTCGGTCGTGATCGGGACGGTCAGTGCAGCACCTGTATCAGCTCATGCCCATCTCTCAGTCTAAAGGGAGAAATCAGCAATCACAGTGCCTAAAGAGCATCATAGAATGCTTGGGAAAAATCCATGGATATTGGTAGAAGCAAGTTTTTCTGAGATCTGTGTTGGAATAGGAAGAGTAGATTTTCTGCAGTATTCAACCAGTGGGGAGACTGGGGTATTAAATTCCAGGCTACTGGAGAACTACTTAGGTGGCAGAATTTGCAAGAGGTGGGAGATACTTCAGACCTAGAACGTGTTTTCTGTTTAAATGTATGCACAGCTGGGCATTATTATAACATGAATATTGTTAGGTTATGACACAATGCCCAGCAGTAACAAGTGAAATCCAGATCTGTTCTGTTAACTGTTTAAATGCAGAGGGAGAGAAGCTGCTGTTGTGTTACACTGAACCTAGGTAATGGTGGGTAATAACAATTCCTAGAAAACTTGTGTTCAGCAGGGTTAGGTTGTTAAGCCTTACATGTCAGAGTTTTCTGGAGTTTGGGAAAGATGATTTTACATCTCTGCAGCTCTGGAAGCAGTTTGCAGAAAGGCAAGGATGAATGGCACAGCAGCAGAAAGAATAGGACTGATTTTCACAATTGCTCTTTTGAAACAATAATCTGATGAAAGTGGGCTAAAGTGTCCAAATACCATAAAACCATTTGCTCTGTGGCTTCATTATACCTATTACCATTTACTTTTGCTCACTAGTAATAAAAAGTGCAGGAAATTGAAACTTTTGATCATGTAGTTAGAGGTTTCAAAAAGGACCACAGTGATCTGATTAGAGTTTATACTAAACTCTACTAAGCTCGATTTTTTTGCAATGTGAGAAGTCTATTAAACCACAGAGTGCAAGTTTAAATTACACAATTACAGTGTGTAGCCTTGCTTTGGGTAATTCTCTGCTTCAGCAGCTAGATAGGAAGGTCAGTAGAACGTACCACGGAGAGCCAGCTTGAAACTAGTGCTGAGTTCTCACTTGGTCTCTGGACTTTCTTAGTGATGAATTTACCAATGGAAGCCAAAGAGATGGAGAAATTTGCTTTGGTATTGGCCTTCCCACCGTTATTCAAATTACTGTACTTTTATTTTCCATATCTCTGAAGGGAAAGATTGACAGTGATTTATTGGTGGCAAATGCATCATAGCAACTTCAGTCATATATTCCATAACCAAATGCATGAGAGAGTAAGCATTTCATCCCCCCCGTGGTGTTCAGATCCCAGTTTAAAAGTTTTAGTAATATAAAGGGGTTGATGTAATAGGAGCCAAGAAGTCCTTGAGCATGTCATTTTGTGCCTGTTCAAGAGAGAAGCATCTTTTGGATTTGGCATGTCAGCAGTACAGTACACGAGTTGTACAGTGATACATCCATGAGGTACAGTGGGGAACAGTAAATGTGAGAGCAGTGAAAAGTTTCCTTTTTTCACCACAGAGAACACCAGTCGTGGAAACAAGTCTAAAAATGACCTAATGGTGCTGCTGGCAATGGAATGACATTTGCATCCAAATGTTAAGGTGTTCCTTGCTGAATGGCCACGCTGCACAGAGGAGAGTCAAGGGTGGGAAAGGAGAGTGGGATGGACCAAAACCCCCCTGTGAAAACAGATGCCCATAAACGTACTGCCCACCTCTGGGCAATGGAAAAGTGAAGGACTTCAGTTTGATGCAGGATGTAGCCCACTAATACTGCACATACAAATAGTGTGTGAATATCCTGGACACTGTCAGGGTTTTGAATGGGCATAGTTACACCTTAGAAACTGAATTTAAGTAATACGTTCTTTTCATTTCAAGTTATTCTTTTTTTCTGGCCTTTAGTGACCAGATCTAAGCCTTTTTTTCCTAAATTGAGGTGTAAAGATTTGAGCCAGATACTGAAGTAAGGCAGTAGACTTTTGTCATTGGTTCCTAATCCCTACTTTGCCGAAGCCTTTTCTGGTAAAATCAGCTTTCTGTGCAACATGGGAGGCTTTGATCAGCTTTTGAGTGCCTCGGGGAAAGCTCTTCATGTTTCCAGAAAGAAATGAAACTGTGAAACATGTACTCAAAGGGTTTTGGGATTATGTTTTGGTGTAATGTGATTTTTTTTCGCCATATTTTCACATGAAATTACCATCAGGTTTTGTGATCCCTGCTGTTTTAAAAGGACATTTAATGCTGATGGTTCTTTCTGGTCCTGTCAAGATAGTGTAATTGGTTATGGAGTATAAGACTTAGCCATTGTTAGCAAGAGCATCTGAAAATTGAAGCTTATTAATAGAGTTATATGTGGGTCTTGGTGATTTTTCTTTTGGTGAGATGATTTTAGTTTTGGATTTCTGAGTCAGTGAAACACTTCTGGCTGAAAATTCCTTCCCTTGATAGCAGGGCAAGTCATTATATCCTTTGGAAAAGAGAGATGCTATCAGCTGATAATATTAGATATTAAAATCTCTTTAAAATATTAAGAATTCAAGAAAATGAGAAAATTTACTGCTGAAATGAACCATTTCCTAAAACAATGTAGTAGATGCAAGAAGGAAATGTAATGCGTAGAAGGAGGGAGTGCTTGGGAAGATACCACTTGTTAGGATGCCAACATCTGGAGGATGGCAAGAGGATTCTCTGCTTCTTTTAATCTGAGAATCCATTCCCTGTTGGTTTTTGGTTTTTTTTTAGAAAGTGTGACAATGAGCCACTGAGACTACTAAGCCTCTCTTCTTCCTTTTTTTGTAGGTTTAATAGCAAAATTCTTAGTGCACTTGCTGCCAAAACCATCAGAAGTGACTGTCATGTTGGAACCATTGTGATTTGGCTTGTTGTCAAACAGGACTCAAGTGCTATGGAAAACAGAGTAGCAGGAGGCTTCAGTGGGCTTTTCTGAAGCCTGTTGTGACATCAGTACAAAGGGTCGTGGTAGATTTGTTTGTTTCTTTGTTTGCAGTTACACCCAAACCAAAAATGTCCCTCCTTAGAAAACACCGGTCGAGGCTCCAAAATTCAGGCAGAGTTCACTGCCTTTGCACTCTTCAAGCCTAGACTTGGACTGTGCTGCCAGGTTCATGAAGGAGCCCAGTTATGTTGAGAAATTCCAGCTGGTAATGCACAGGGCAGGGGTAATGCAGAAATGCTCTGTCGTGGAAATGCGTATCAAATTTTAGGTGGCGTTTCTCAGCTTGGATCTTTCTGCACTTACAATTTGGTGCATTTGTCTGTGAAATAAAAGATTGTAGCTTATCTGACACTATTCATGAGTGTAGCTTCAGGAGGCTCCTTTAGAAGGTGGATGTGCATGTGGGTAGTGTGAGCATGGAGTGCAGCATGCAGGTGAGATGTTTTACCCAAGAGTGTGGAGACATTTTCCAAAGTCAGCACTTTGAATCCTGGCCAGAGCCAGGACAGGTTGAGGCTGATGTGACTCTTCATGGTGCAATGCCTTGCAGGTTTTCTCTACAGCTGTGTTCGTGGTCATTGTTAAATAAAACCACTTCAGACTCTTTGAGATCCTCTCCTGCGTGTTGAAAATACAGCGCAGCCTAAATGATGATGGTATTTAGGGACTGCAGGGAGCAGGGGTTCCCGTGGCTCCACAGCCAAAGGGGAGACAAGAAGGAAGAGAATGAGAGAAGGACCAAGAGCTTCATTTTTTGCATACTTACTATTCCAAATGTTAGATTATCTTCCCATGCCCAAACTGGTCCCGCAGTATCTCACAAACTTAATGTGCAAACCCGGTGTGATTGAGATAATTTCTCTTTGAGAGAAACAGTAGCAATTTTGACCCCATTTACTATCTTTCTTTTTTTTTAAAAAAAAGAGATGAATGCAGAATACCTTTTGTGGTTTGGGTTATAATTTCATTATTAACAAATGTGATTCATATGTAGAATGTAGGGGTTTCCCCCTCTGCTCTGTAGTGTATCCTTGCACGTGGTGTAGTGCAGGGTTTTCCCTCTCCTGACTCTTTGGTTGGGTATATGGTCTTCGTTCTTCCTCTTCTCCTAGATGACTGTATATTAATTTCTTCCTTTCTGTCCAATCGTGCTGGGTTTTTGTAGGATTACCTGGGGTGATGAGGTCTGACCTTCAGCAGGGATGTGGTTTAGAGGCTCCCATGTTGTCATTCTAGCTATGACACTGCCTCCCCCGTCACCTGGGGAAGTTGCTGACTCTGCTTTAATCATCCTCATGAGTAAATGAGAGTGAAATTTCACTGCTACGTTTTGCAGGAACTTTGTGTCTCCTTCTGAATAATCCAGTCCTAATCCTGATCTCACAGAAACCAAGAAGTGATTTGCATTGATGAGTTTCTTCATTTTGATGTACAGCTGTGGAACACTTACCTTATAAATTCTGTCTCCTGATTTTGGCTCACCTTTTTTTCCCCCCAGTGGGATTAGTGATAAAATAATGCCCTTTGGCTTAATGATAGTAGTAAGGGTGACACATAGTTCTGAAAAAACACACTCATCTCCAGAGCGTATCTCCCTTCATTCCCAAACTAATTTTATTACTTTATTACAATTAACTCCTGGATTGCTGTGGTAAAAAAGTACTCATTCAGCCAATTGTATTTATCCATCTTCAGACCATCTGGGGACAGTTACCTTGCCAACCTTCATCTTGTGTTTATGACATTGCTTTTAGAGCATTTTCTGTTTTAGGGCTAAATGATTTTTCTCTAATGCTGGTTTCTACATCCGTGTAAAATTTTACAAGTTATTACTTGTCTGATATCTATGAAAATCTCTACATTTAGATTCTACATTCAGAGAAACTGGAGGAGTATTTTATGAGACAGTGTATTTTATGACATATCTCATAGAGCAGTATTACTACTGCCTTCAAAACTCTTAGCTGTGTGTGGCTAAGCAAAAATGTCAAAAGGTTCCATTTAAATGCCTAAGGAAAAAACCAAGAGTGAAACCAAGATCTGTGGGAGAGAAATTTCTGATGCTGAACAGGAAGCACAAATACTCAGCAGAAATGTTAGCAAAAGCATCATTACTAACTGTGCAGATGTCCATGTGGTAATTTCCTCACTCATTTTTCCCTAAGGATTATTATTTTTTTCATGGGAAATTTAAAATTATCTAAGCCACTTAATATTTAAACTGGAAATCATGTATGTGAAAAGAAATAATAATAAAATTAATTTCTCTGTGTTTGCCAAATGCATGGTGGGAGGCAAATCAACCAGTCCTGTAGCCATGTAGTTTAGCCAGCGTTAAAAAAGGAGTTGTGTTTACTCTTTGAGTACTTCAGCACTAATATTATCTGAAGTGTGTGTTGTATATGTAGCTTCTTATTCTTGATGTTTTGCAGTATTGCTCAGCTCATAAATAGCAGTGGTAATTGGTACACTTTAATCTGTCCTACGAAGACAGTTAGTAGTGGTTTTCCTGTTTTCCATGTGTAGAATTTGGACACATAGGGCTGAATAATAATTTTAAATCTCTGTCCCTGTACATCAATCTGCAAATCAGTAGAAGCAGGGGAGGGAAGCAAAGCAACCCAACAAACAGGAAGTTCATGATCATTGTATTTGGGAGAACTCCAGATGCACTATGCAGTGCCCTGAAAATGAAAAACATTTCCCTTTCTACTCTAGATAAAAGGGTTGTGTGGGGCCTCTTGCACTGCAGTACTTGTGAGAATCCTGAATTGTAAGTAGAAGTGAAAGGACTTTTACTTACATTGAGAAACTAAGGTGATGTTTTTTTCCATCCAGAAAAGGATTGAAAGGTTCTAAGGAGAAAACAACAAAAGAAAAAAAAAATCAGAGTAAGAATATGAGTAGGCCTTGACTCAATGTTTTATTGTATTTAAAAAGTACAGGTACATTAGTCATATTCTCTGAAGGATTTCTTGTAAAGGAGCTTTGCTGTTTGTAAGCTTTTCCTTTTTTTTTTTTTTTTTTAAATGTATTTTTTAAATTAAGTGAAATTGGTACTTTGGAAATTGCTATCTCTGGAAACCAATGATCTGCTCCTGGCTTTCAGGGACACGGAGGGGCACGAGCACGGTGCCCAGAGCCGTGCAGAGGAAGCCATTTGTGCCGAGAGGCTGAGCCAGCGTGTGGTTCTCGGGAAAGCCCAGGGGATGATGCAGTAGCTGTTGCGAGGCCCCATCTGCTGGTGCCTCCTGCTCTGGCTGCTGCCTGTGGCTGTGTGCCAGGTACAAGGTGTGCTCTGTGCTCCTCAGGGCACTTCTGTGGGGTCAGACCCCTCTGCCCCCAGCCAAGGGTTGACATTAACCCCTTGGCAGGTGTAATCGTGTCCCTTGTGTGGCCACTGTGTCTTATTTCAGTCAACTAATTATTGTGCCGATAATGCTTTAATAGTTTCTAAGTGTGTTTACATGAGAGAGGAACTGAAGAACTGACTCTTGTGGCACTTTAGCCTGAGGTTGTAGGACACGGCATGTTTAATTAACTGCTGGACACTTCCCAAATACCCATGTCTATGCTGTGATCCCTGGCTGAGGAACAACGTGCCAAAAGTATTACTTTATCTTAGCAGCTTACTGCCCACTTAGACTGTAACCCTAGTGATACAGGCACAGGCAGAATTAAAAAAAAATCATTGCTGCTTCAGGCCATGATTGTAGTGAGGTTGTAGTACCAGGTGGGGAAGTCTGAAATCGTGGAACTTGAAATCCCAAGTGGTAAAACTTAAGCTTTCTTGCTGCTTATCAAGAGTCAAGAAACAGGCACTGCTTTTATAGCAGGATGCCAGTCTGTCCAGCCTGTCTGTATTTACTAAAATCCAAAAACCCTGAACCTAAGAGCTTCTATGTAGTGAATGCTGTGGCCGTGGCCGTTGGCAGAAACAAACTACCTTCTGGTAGTGAAGTATTTCACTGCTGCGGTCTTCAGGCTAGAGACACGCACAGGAGCAGTTGCCCTCAGGCTTCCGTGGGAGATGTTGACAGTGGTGCTCCTGTTTTGCCAGTGAGGACCTACTCTCTCCATTTAAATCTTTCATCATGAGGTAGGAATTAAAATCCATGCAGTGCAAAATAAGGGATAATATAAAGTAAAAGGGAAGCTGGTTCTGTGTTTATGTTGCAAGCAGCTAAATCATATTAGGTCTGTGTAAATAATAATAAAAAGGCTGGCCACTTCTGGTGCGATTTTGGATATCAAAGGTCTGAGATCTAATCACTATCTGACTCCTGTTAAGATCATGTTTTAGCACCCATTTACAGTTTTTAGTTTGTTACCATTAACTTGGGTGTGCTGAAAGAGGAGTTTGGAAACTCAATAATGTCAAGAGGGTGCGAAAAATGAAGTTGGTAATTAGCACTAAATGTTGCAAACATAGGAAGCTACATACATCTTAGAGTTTAAAATATGTTTGTTGTGCCTTTAAAGACATAAATCATTGTTCTTTATCTTAAAAACTGAGCATGAATTATCCAAAGCCACGTGACTGCTGGTATCTGACTGCTGGTGCAGAGCAGTTTCACTGGAGTGAAGCCGTTTTGTTGGTACTTTGTCTGGATGGAAAATAAGGAGATCTGTGGCGACTGGGAAAGCACCGTGGGTGCTCTTGGTTGTGAAATGGGTTATTGATGGATCAGTACTCATACAGAAACTTTCATAGAGGGACAAGTTTTAAATGAGATCACTATCCATCTTTTGTTCTCCCATTGACTTTTCAACCTACAGTTTCCTTTATTCCCCAAAGGGATTTACTGTTTGCTTTGTACTTCTTCAGCTCTTCATCTGACCTTTATAACTCTGCTGCCCACTGAGTTATACTTAAAGCCTAAAAAAAGAATATGTGTCAGATTGGGAAATTTGCCAGAGAATTGTCTCAAGCACTGAGATAAATCTCGTAAGAACCAGATAGTACTAGCTAGAAAAATATTTCCCTATCTTACACAAGGGTCACTTTTTCAGTTTTGACCTTGTGTCCCCCCTGTGTCACTCAAGAAAGAGCAAGACTGATCCATAGCTGCCGTCAGTAACCTGTTGAGTAGACACCTCCCATCCCAGAAACCTCTCTGCTCTGCTAATGTGTACATGCTCTTGTTTTTAACAGAAATTCCATCCTGGACCTGAGAAATGGGGCTTGTTTAAAGTTTTGTCAGACTTTCAGTGAAAGTTGTAGAGTTTCAGTTTCGCCAGATTGTTGTCCTCCAGTGGAAAAACTTGCACTGAAAAATTCCCAGCCCAGTCTACTTCTGAGTTTGCCTTGTTACAACATCTTTTTAAGGGAAGTCTTTTGATGCAGTACAGTTGCACCTCAGGAGGACGTGTTTCAAAGGCAACAGTGCAACAGATGGAAAAGGAGCTTGAAGGCAGGAGGTTCCAGTACTTTGTTCTTCATAGTAACATTTTTAATGCCACGTCAGGTTGCTACCTGGTGTTTATCTGGGTCTTTGTAGGGCCGTGGTGTAAAATAGATAATGGAAAGAATTGGTAAAAATAAAATAGAACGCCTTAAGTCTGTTTTGAACCAGAATTCCTTCAGGTTTGAAGAGCAGTTGCAGTTAGTCTTGCCCAGCTTAGACTGTGAAACCCAGTGAAGGGTTGGGATTGAGTGAGTCGAAAAAGGGGAGGAAGATGGGGAAAGGAAGAAGAGTTTCTGAAGGCAGTCTCAGCAAACAAAGCTTATTCATGGGTGCTTGTCTAAACATATTGCTGTAAAGGCAGGATGGAAAAAAATAGGGGCGTAGTGTAGTGTAACAACTAACAGAACATGGGGTACCTGACGAGACTGAGAGTTTAAGCAAAAATACCCGCCAAGGGAGGCAGGAAGCTGATAAGGAATGCTCAGGACTCTTGTTCAGCTGCAGGTGCTGGGTTAGTAATTCAGAAAGGGGCCGAGTGCTCCACGGCCAGGAGAGCAGCAGCACTCAGAGCTGAAGGGAAGCGCAAATCTTCCAGGGATAGCACAGAGCCTGGGAGCTTTTCTGCTTGTTTTGTTTTCAGGTGGCACTTCTCCTAATGGTACCTGTGACATAAGGTGGGGGGAGATTTGCCAACGATTTGTCCAAGAGTTGTGTCAGGCACCATGAAAGGCTCTTATGTAAAGGGGAGAAGGAGGATAGAAGAGAGCGGAAGACTGGATGAGGGAGGAGTAAATTAAGATTGGGAAAGAACTGAATATGGGAAGAAGAAATAGAGGTTATTTAGTAGGTGGCATTTGAACTGTGTCTGTGAAAGAGAACACAACATTCAATCAACAATGAACTTTTAAAGCTTAAAAACTAGGGAGTTTTATGCCTACTTCAAGTAAATTTGATTTCAAGGTATTTTTGTTTCAAAATACCAGTTTTCCACCGAATGGAAGACCCCAAAAACCATCCCCACCGTGTTGCAAATATGTTCAGTCTCATCATAGAGTATGTTTGAGTGGTGAAGTAAATTGTGATGGCTGTTTTGAGTTTCCTGTGTGTGCTTTGCTTGTAGAAGCTGAGCAAAGAGCCCTTGGTGTTCTTGGTTCTGCTTCTAATACATAGCCAGGTGAGCCAGATTTTTCTTGCTGTGCTGACTTGATTCACTGGTGTCTTTACATACTGCATTTCTTAGGCAACCTTGAAAAGGGAGATCACACATGTGGGAGGCAGCAAAATATTTTAGAGATTTTCACTTACTTCCTTACAGATACTGAATTTAAAACTGGCCTCACCACTGGTAAGTGCACATTGTGTGAGGGGGTGCCTTGTGCCCTTGGGGAAAGCATTCCTAAGGCACTAGGTGAGCTGGCGGGAGGATGGGGTGTGCCTGCTGGGTGCCATACCTTCATGCAGGTCTGGTGCCACTCAGTTTGGGTCATGGACAGGTAAATGTTGCCTTTTCCTCCTAGAGAAGTTCACCAAACCCTAAAGTATTTTACTTTGTATTGAAAAAGTTAACCTTTGATCACTAATTCTTTCTCCCAAGTGGGAGCACTGCAGCTCTTTTTAGTTAAGGTCCCTTCTCAGGCGTTATGTCCCTACACTTGAGGGTTGCTGAGATAATTTTTTTACAAGCTGGGCGGTGCCAGGAGGAGGGAGAGAAGGGAGGAGGTCTGTTTTCCTTTCTCAGCTGCCTGCTGCCCTCTTGTGCAGTGATCAGCTCTGTACATCAGTGTGTTTCGTGGCCATCCATAAAGGCAGTGATGAGCTTGGAGTTGCTTCTTGGTTTGCTGAAATGCTGCATTTGGGGTGCCAACCTCACATGCTTTTCTGTATTTCACTTCCTGCACATCTTGTCTTCCATTCAGCCCTGTCTTCGTATCAGCTGGCTTCAGTCTTAACCCTTTTTTCATTCGTTGTCTCTACAGTTGTTGTACGGGTTTGAGGGAGGATGGAGAGAGCTGCTCTCTGACAGTGCTGAAGCCTTTGTCTGCTCTGTTGTGATAAGCTTGATGTTAGATGTACTGTGTCTTCCACTACATTTAGTTTTTGAGGGGTTCCCTCACTTCCTTGGCTTAAAAGTGAAAAATCTTTCTCACTTTCTTGTTGTCAGGATGTTCTCCTGTGGATCGTAAGGAGTTTATGCCATTAGACATCAACAATGTGTTCAACTCTTTTCCCATTTTAATGGAATTGTGCAGCTGATGATTATGCACCAAGTGCCTGAAAATCTTTGAAAACAGAAAGGAAATTGGAGGCAGCATAGCAGAAGAAAAAAAGTGAGCTGGAGCAGGAGAACAAGTGTGGGAAATTAGAAGAATGGGGAGAAGATAAAGGATCAAGGATGGGCATGGAGAGGGGACAGGAAACAATAGAGAGAGAAGTTTAAATAGTAAGGTCATCTTCAAAAAGTGAAAAGAGGTAGAAGGAAGAAGACCCTTTACAAAGACTGTAAAAGGAGCAGGAGAACTGTTGAACAGTTAACAAGGGGGAACACGGACACAGCATCCATTTGTGCAGCCTCTTGCAAAGGGAAAGGAGCTGCTGAAGAGCCAAACTGATGTGGTGACGGGTAGTTTGGTGTGCACTTCATGGGGTTTCAGCAGTAACATAACTAGACAAGAAAGGAATACTGGGAACTCTTCAACTGAATAAGCAGGAAAAGGAAAAACTAAATGGGGAGTAGAGGACTTAGTTATTATGTCTGTGGTGTTTCTCAAGGCTGACTGTGGTGAGAATGATTTTTTCAGCCTACCCATTTGGCATCCCGAATTGCTTTGAATTTCCCTACAGTTATCAGAAGGTGGCAGTACAGCAACTGAGATCAGCAGCTTGGGCAAAGATGTTTGAATAAATCTTCTTCACCTTAGCTGCTGGTACAGCATGGCTCATCAGCACAAGTGCAAAGCAGAGAACACTGTAGGGCAGTTTTGTTTTGTATTTGCTCCCACAGCTGTCAGGACAATATGCAGGGGGTGTAAAAAAACCTTACTGAGAGAGCACACAGTACAAAGCAGCATATTTGAGATTTTTCTCTTGCATGTATACAGATATCCAGGTCAATTTGGGCAAAATTGTGCCTGGACTTGTCAGCAGAGTTGATAGTTGAGTTATTCCAGTGTTGGCATAGTTGCCTTTGGTTTGGGAGGCTCTGTATTCCCTACAGCATTAGCACATACCCATGCAATGCACAAAGTACATTGTATGCTGTGCTCCAGCAACTATCTGAGTACACCAGAAGCCTAAAGCATTGTATTTTAAGCTTCTGTATGGTCTGTTTGAGGTTCTGTGAGGTCTAGAGCAATCCAGCTGCAATAACATGTCTACACAGTGAACCCTGTGCTTGGGAATACCGTGTAGCCTGGCCACAGGGCTTCTGGGTCTGCTTGCTTCATGCAGTGCAGTGTCAGGATACTTACTGTGAGTTGTTCACAGCAGAGACAGCTATATTAGCCACTAAAACTATTTCTGAAGTCTTATTTAATCTATTTGTTTTTCAGTTTCCTTCCATTTTAAAAGCAAAGAAATGTCTACAGCAAATATTTTCTTTCCTGTGTTTTCTAACGTGGTAGTAGCTGTAGGTGGAAATATTGAAAGATGCAAGTAAGAAATAAAAGCAGCGTATCTGTGTAAAATTAAATGTGTTCTACCAGGAAAGAGAGACTGTGGTGTGTTTAGCAAATACGCTCTTGGAGACACTGTCAGACAAAAAAAGTATTCTCAGTGTTTCAGCTTGCATTCAAATCCTACCTACATAGTCTGAGTGAGATTCATCACATCTAGTAATGGCCTTCAAATATGTAGTTATCTGTGTGAGAGCTCTTCCCTGGGGATTTTGCAGTCCCCTATACTCCATACCTAGTTTGGAGTGGGGTGAGTTGTTCCTGAGTATTTCTGCTTCTCTTCACTGAATGAATAGCTGACTCAGACTTGACTAATAGTTCTGGTCAGATGCCAGCATGCCCAGCTCCCACTGGCTTCTTGTCTGAAAAGGTAGGAGGATAAGACCCTATCATCTTGCTCTTCCTTCCAAATGCCTTCACAGGGAGATCTAAGGTGCAGATTCAGGTGTTCACCACCACTGAACTACCTGGGATCCAACAGGAGGCATCTTGCACATCCAGACTCTTGGGAGTCAGTCTGCTGGCTCCTCTTCTGAGGGAGCACATCACCCTCTGTCCTGGACATGGGGGCAGGTTATGCCTGAAGCATCCAGTAATTTATGACACTTCCTCTCTGTTTCCATTCATTTTTTTAATTTATTTTTTTTTTAAAAGGAAAACAGGCCCAACAAGTGCAGTGGTGTGACGACAGAAAACACAATGAAAGGAGTTACTATTTCAGTCAGTGTTGTCTGAAAAGGGGAGGAAGAGCTGTTCAACTGTTTAGTCTTTGTTTTCATTAGAACTTTGTGCTTTTGTGTTGTTGGTCTGGTTTTGTTACGTTTCAGGAAAAAAGCATTTTTATAAAAGATAAAACATAGCTACCGTTTTAAAGCACAATAGCTAAAAATACTCATTTTTTGTGAATTTCAACACATCCTATCAAATTGGGATGTGAAAAAAGGGTTGACATTTCAAAGCGGGGAAGAAGTAAGATGAGAGAAGGGTTAAAAACAGGCTGGATAATTGTTAGTTCTTGAGTTACATGTCCGGGTGTTTGACTTTGTTCCATGTAGAGTCCAAAGAGGAAGTTATCTTGTATTTGTTCATGGCAGGCTAATGCAGTCTGGGTGATGTCATTTAACCTACCATGGGTTTGCCAAAAGGACTTTATTAAGCCAATGAAAAGCCAATTTTCTAAAAAAAGATTTTCAAGTGAGATGGAAACAATCAAAAATTAGTGACTCCTTAATTGTTATGTAAGGAAGATAAACTTTTTATACTGTGTCCCTGATCTGATAAACCGATGACAGTGTAGGCTAATAAAGTTCACTGGTGGGCCACTGTCAGGATAGGAATGGTTTATAAAGAAAATCAGGAAAAGGTCTCATCCAAGCAATCCCTCCTGCCTTTGTACACAAGAAGCCAGTGGGAGCTAGGTCTGCTGGGATCCAACCAGAATTAACTATTATTCAAGTCTGAGTCATCTGTTCACTCAGTGAAGAGAAGCAGAAATACTCAGGAACAACTCAGCCCACTCCAAACCAGGTATGTAATATCAGGGACTGGAAAACCCCCAGGGAAGAGTTCTCACTCAGATAACTGAAAAAAGAAGTTTGTAAAGAAAAGAACAAGAGAAACTTGCATTAGCTAAAATTGTTTAATATCACAGACATATAAATTAATCAGACCACATAGTCCTTAGTATGAACATTCCCTTTACAGAAATGCAATAAATAATTAAATTAGACGAGTCAGTGGGTATAAAAATAAAGAATCTTCTCAGGAAAAGTAAATATTATACAGAATTGTATATACCATGCTAAAACACATCTTGAAGTACCTGCAAAGGGCACTTATGATCAAAGTCATAAATATATTGTAGAGCCTCCCTGGGAGGTAATGAGCTTTTACAAAAGGCTTACACTATGTACTCAGTTAATGAAAAATACATTGGTTTTGCAGAGAGTGCAGTTAGTACAGAGAGAGTCCATCTTACAAAAGGAAGTAAGTCAAGATTGTGTACACATCCCGGTGCGTGGTATCTGGTCCTTTCTAGGGTCACAGGTTCCTCCTGGGGCATCTTGATTTCTTATTCTGGGAACGGTGTTGCAGAACAAGATGATGTCTTCTTGAACACTGATTCGCCCTGCACAGATTTCCTGTTCTTCATTCATCCTGCTCTTCAAATAACACCCTCTCAATAACTCACTCTTTCACAACTCTGACAAATCAAAGAGTTAGTACTCTGCAAATCAAAGCATATTTGAAGTGTGCAGAGCTGCCCAGAAGTGTGGTGTTAACCAACATCATCTTTGATAATTCTGTAATTAACATTCTCCATGCATAGCTGGACTGAATTGTCCAAGAATTTCAGTTTTCTGCAAGATCTCAGAGCAATTAACCCTCTGAGTTACATTTGTTGCCGTTTCTCAACAAATGCAGTTTTTTTGAATCCTCCCAATGAGCATTTTGAATGAAGTTGTTCTGCAGGTACAAGAAATAGCCTCAATTAACAAACCAGCATGTTATGTTTAAAACAAGGAAGAAAACCTCTTTAGCACTATGCTTGCTGTGATAAGATCCATAGCTAAAAGGAGTGGAGCAAGCCACTAAACAGAAATAGCTGCATTACTTACTGCATTACATGCTGCCTCCTGTACAAAACCCAGAAATTGCTGCAGTGTGGGCAGGAGTAACCAATTAGCTTATGACATTCCTGCAGGGAATCGCTTGCCATTCGTAAAACATCCATTCCAGGTAAGTTCCTTCTCAATGCTTCATAATGATTGCTAAATAAGTGTGTAACGTACGATGTTGTCTTTGTTAGAGCATGCTAGTAACTAGTAACGTTTCATCTGCACAGGAATTTCAACAGGCTCTTTTAGGATATCAGCGAGTTACTGGAAAACACATTTAGAAATACAAAATACATACTGTATTCTTTTTACAAACATAAAGCTCTTTCCCCAAAACTCTGCACATGCAAATAATTCCATGGAAGTGAGTGAAAAGTGCCGGTTTATTGGTTGACCTTCTACGAAACACCAAAAAAAGGCACTTAATTCACCGTAAAGGCATTCAATTAAACTCCTCCATAAAAATATAAATGTAGAAACATCAGCAAGTCCACTGCAACTGCAGGACTTGCTTTAATGTTTTCCCAGTTGCTTTGATCCAAATCTGAAATTGAATTTTACCCTGACTTTCTCTGCAGCAGCTTTGCATATTGCTCACCAGTTGGTGCTGAAGGGACTCATGGGCAGGTGAGTCAGAAACAGAGATAGAAAGTGCAGAAAGAGCATCATTTGAACTTAGTAGCTTGATGTGCTTACACAGGAGTGGTGGCTCGTGTTTAGAATGCTCGTTCTCATGCAGTAATGTGGAAACACTGAGGTATGAGGTAGAACGTTATTCAGAGTTTGAAAAGCAATTTTTGAAACAGAAAAAGTAGAAAAGGAGAAGAAAAATGGCCATCACCAGAAACAAGGAGGGTTCACTATGGAGACTTGGTTTGTTGTTGCCCTAAGGCAGCAAAGGTTTTTGTCTTAGTTTTCCTTTGAGGCAACATTGGTAGGAATGGAAATATTTTTAATACTGCCTTATTATTTGTGGAGGTAACTAAGCTTGTAATTTTCCATTGTAACACCAGATGTAGTTTTCCAGTTTCCTCCCTATACTGCGTTTGTACTAAGTAGAGATAAAAATTTGCTGAAAGGTTAATTTTTACTGGAAGGCTTTACCCTCTCTTCCAGGATCAGTTTCCTCATGTGGGGCGGAGATCTGTTTGGGGGTAAATTAGCAGGTACTGCTCAGGTGAAAGAGCCCAGAGATTCAGAATCATTGCAAGCAGAATATGGTGGTATATGATGAAGCTGCTAAAAGTACTTTTAAGCGCTGTGATACTCACTTCTGTTTTAAAAAGTTTGAATGATATCTCTGGCCATTCTATTCCACAGAAATGTTCAGGATTGAGAAGCTGTACAGGCAGGTTTCCACATAACAAAAAAAAAAAAAAAACCTTGACAGATTTTAAAGAAAAAACTTCAAACAAAGCTTAAATTGTTAAACTTAATGAAGAGAAGAGAGAAAGAATAGTGTTAATATAGTACACGAGTGTAAAATATTGCCATCTGAGAAAGAGCAATAATATGCATTTGAGCTGCTTCACTCTGATTAATCATCGATCACTGTGTTCATTGGACCTTCAGCAGTGACTGGTCATAGCAGCCAGTCATGCTGCCTCTCTGTCTTGTGTTGGGGGAGCCTAGGTGGAATTCCACCTTCTGAAACGTATTTTTCCCTCCAAAATCCTGTATCTCCCCTTAGTGCATGTGGGTTACTCCACTCCCTGTTGAAACCTGTGGCAAATGTGCCATTGATTTCAAGATGTTAATCACCAGTCAGACCCATGCCATACAGTATGATTTGTAAATGTTTTTCCAGTATTTAGAAGACAGTTAAATGCAGGGTATTTTTTCCATAGTTAGCTAAGATACAGACTTTATAAATAAAATCGTGTGTGTGGTATATTTGTTCATTTTCTTTAAAAAGTTTCAGACATCTCTGCATGGGATGCATTTAAGATGAAAGCAAAAATACCAGGAGTAGTCTCTCTAGTTCAGCAGAAGGTGACAGTGAAGTCCCTTAAGAGAACCTGTTTTTATGAAATTACAATTTAATTCTCACTGTAAGGTGGGGTTAGGATCACTTTCAGAACAGCATCCATGTTAGGAATAGCCAGCCAAAAAAGACTCCTTAGTATTTTGGGAGAAGCTTTCACTTACCGCACACACACAACAGAGCATAAGAGCAATGAAAAATCTTTACATTTTTCACATCTTAAATAACATAGTGTCTGCTTTAAAAAGTAGATTTTTCTGTAGCCTTCAGCTGTGGTGTGTCCTTCATTCGTTCTTGAATAACTGCAAAAACAATACATTGTTAGAAATGATGTAAAATAAGGATATCTGTAATGGTTTGGAAAGTGTTAGAAAGCACCCAGGAGCACTGAACTCCACTTACATTTTTGATTAGTTTTGCAAAGCTCTTCAAAAACTCTTTGGGGGTTTTCTTCTCATAAGATTCACAGGCAAGCTCACACTGTTGGAAGATAAAAGAAAATCGTGCCACTTTTAACCAGCATATCAGAATCATAAATCAAACTATAAGCTTTCTCACTGAAAAATCAAGAGGGCTGTAAGCAAAGCCTTTTCCACCTGGAAACAAGGCACAAGCTATTTCAGAAAGGGAGAGAATTTAGTCATGACACCTTTCCTTCACATTTTTGCAGCGATTCCTGTGCTTTTGCCAGCACATGGGTGGCTGCCAAGTGCATACATGTGCTTGATTGGGATTGCAGTGAATGCCTCTCCCAAAAGTGCAAAAATTGGACATAAAAGTTCCAAAGTAATGAAAGGCAGATTGTTATCTCTAGGAACTTCGCTTTCTACGATACTACCATTGCAGGTGGTGTCTGCTGTAGAAAATAAGGAGCAATGGTCCTGATTTATGAGCATTGTGAGGAAATCTTACCTTTCCAGGCCCTCTGAGGGTGAATTTGCTGATGATTCGAATGGCTTTGGTGAACGTAGCGTTCACTTGGCTGTTTACTGGTTGCAATTTCAGCATGCCCTTCCTGAAGCAGGTCACAGCTGTGTCCAGGCATTCCTCCTAGGGCAGGGAAAGAAGGAACTGTTTTAAAGCAGATGTTGCAGCATTTTTTCCTGCATGTGTTAGGTTATGGTCCATGTACAAAAAGTATCCAGGATATTAATTGAGAATATTCAACTGTACTGAGCAAGGACGAGGCAGCAACAAGGCAACCTCTGTACGTTGCTTATAGCAAATCTTACTATCAACATTTTATATTGGTTAGATAAAGGCTTTTATTTTCCTTAAAAGCCACGCATTTATGTTTGTTTCAAGCATCTTCCCGTAACCAGTCTTGCTTACTGGAAAAAAAAAAAACACACTCGTCTTTCAAACAGAGATCGATTTTCCAGCTGAAACTGAAAACATGCTGCGTCTCATCAGTGATGAGCTGAGAAACCGGCATTTCTCATCTGTGCTGCCTTTTTTCTTTTTGCTGAGTTGACAGTCAGCTGCAGGCAGGCCCACGGTCAGAGGAGCGCCGGGACTGTGGGGTCTGGTACGAGGGCACGGGCTGAGCACTTGGGTGAAGGGGCATTCACCATTCAAAGGCACAGACCGCTGGAAATGTCTGAGGGGGGCTAGGCAAGCGTGTGAAACACTTGTCTCAGAGGCAATTTGCAGCAGTGCTCTGCATCTGACTCAAAGTAACTTCACAGATTAGCCTGTAGAGCCCTCGCTTCCGGAATTAGCCATCAGCGGGGTCAGATGCTGGTCCTGTGCGAGTCAGCCCTGCGGTACTGACTGCAGCTGCACTGCACTTCATCTTCGCTCCAGCCTGGAATCACTTCAGTGTTAGGATTGCTTGGTCAGCCTCAGCATGATTTTCCTTGAGCTGATGCCCTCTTACCTCCCTAGGAGATTGTGTGGGATTGTATTGGGACTAACAGTCCACACAAAGGAACCTCAAGGAAGCCAAAACAGGTCGTGGTAAACCACTTGATTTTGAGCATTACAAAAGATAGTTTTCTGCTTGAATATTCACGGCCAAATTTACATGTGGCATAAGCCAGGTAACACAAACCAGATAACATCTGGTTACCATAAACCCAGTATTTTTGATATTTGAAATACAGTTAATATGAATGACTTCTGATTAAACTGAGCTTTGTTAAGGTGTGATGACACCTCATCACCCCGAGTGCCTCTTTGGCACACTAATTCATGTCTTAGTCACCCGGTAGGACAAAAAGCTTGTTAATTTGGTTGCTGATGATAATTACCATTAGCACACTAACATTTTTATAAACGTTTTTCATCAGAAGTTGAACCTGTATCAAGTCAATACCTTCTAAACATGTGAGTTCTCTGTCTTCTTTAGTATTCAGTGGAGGTACTTAGGACCTCCCAGAATCAGAGTGTAAAGCCCTAAGCTGCAAGAGAACTGTTGTCTTCCTTCCTGAGGTGAGCATGGTTTTTTTTGATACAAAAAACCCAACAACCTGATGAAGCAATTAGTCACTAGCTGTACTTGCTCTGTTTCAGAGGTAGCAGCAAACACTGTAGTAAAATGACAGCTAATCATCTCCTCCTTTTCACTTTGACACCACAAGTTAGAGTGTTAATGAAAAACAAAACCCAACAATTAGTTGGGGTGCATTGGGTTTGTGCACTGCAGTTGTTTCCAGCAATGCAAAGGATTGTCTCTGTTTTGGTCATGCTTCTGTATATTTTTGGCAAGCAATAAAATGCACCCAACTGTAAAGCCTAGGAGGAGGCCAACCAAAACCTGTGTGAAATGAGGTGAGTCCCTTTCCTTTCTTCTTGAAGTTGCTTTACAAGAGAGTTTGCAATCCTGAGTAGCTGGTTTCTTAAGAATGCCTGCAGCATTACAGTGTAATAATACATAATGGTCATTTTTATATGCCAGCCAAACTTGTTTCTGTTATGAAAAAGTTGCCAGGGTTCAAAAATTTAAGACAGCTGATAACAGAAGCATAATGTTAGGTTAGCCACGTTTCGCTCTAGACCTTTGTTGTATGTTGAGGATTAGCAAAGCAGGATGCATTTAAGACATGCTGTTACTATGATTAGCGTTTGATTTTGTGGTACATCCTCCATCCTGCCATTTCCGAGTATGCACAGACTTTCGGTGACGGAGGTTTTTATATATTTAATGTATATAAGAAGTTCCTGACCTTGGGAGATGCAAAATATCATCATTAAATAATGTATTAAAGATGGATTCGTGGGGAGCGGTTCTTGTATTTTTAACTAGTTATAATCCACAGAGAATGCTTGCAGAATGCAGTTTTATCTTTCTGTTGATAGCACAACCCTTGCACACAAGTAGTCTCAGAGAGACTAGTGTGAGTACATAGTGCATTCAGCTTCAGCAGGAGGGAAAGGGGGTCCCTTTGGCTGCAGGTGCTGCTCCCAGCACGGCTGGAGCTCACGGCAGCTGGAGACACTTCCAAAACCTGCATCCCCAAAGGTGCTGCTGCTCGTCTGCTCTTGTATGAATCCTCACTCTGAGCACTGCAGTGTTGCTTGAGTAAACGGAACACATGCAACTCTGAAGCTGGGGGTGGCTTGTATACACATGCAGTAGTGAAATAGTAATTAAGACAGCAAAATATAAACACTTCTGCCATTAAATATCCAGAAATAAGGAACTTTTATAAAAGTATGGTACACTCTAGCTTGCATTAAGAGTACTAGGTCAGAGATTTGAAGAAGGCAGCATGTGCCATTTGTCAACAGGATAAACCAGTACAAAATCAAACTGATAGAAAGAAATGTTAAAGTAGTCTCACCATAGGGTTTTCAGGTGTATGCAGCAATTCAACATCCTACAATAAAACAAATCCAAGTTAGAAAAGTTTTGAAAGTGATGCCCCTCACAAGATATATACTAAGCAACAGATAATATTTAGAAACAATCTCAGTATTATGATAAGTATTTGCTTACCTTATTTTTCACTGTGGGTTCTAACTCTTCAATTTTCTTGACAATCTGTTTGTATTTTACCGCTCTGGGTGAAGCTGCAGCCAGCACTATGCTGGAACAGAAGGAAAGCACAAAGAAAATAATCATCCTCTCCATCCTGCTGAGTTTTGTTTCAGAATGGACCAGGAGCAAAGTTGAACACTCCAGTTTGAGCTGTGCTCAGGTATGCTCTGCACCTACCTATATATTGCTCCCTGCTGGAGATGCAGAACCCACCCATTTCAGTTTGGAAAGCTTTGTAGAATGGATTAATGAGTAACCCTTTTTTCTTTTCCACTGGCTAGGTGCATGTATGCGAGCTTGTGCGTGGGGGGGCAGGGATTGATGGAGTCAAAGAAAATGTGCCCCATCTGCACATTGGACAGGAAAAAAAGAGAAAAGGGTGAATTCCCATTTTCACTCTGAGTCAAGAAATGAACATAGTAAAAAGTAGCTACTTAGAAACCACAGGCTTAGGTAAACAAAGATGCTGCATTTCTTAACGAATCTCCCCGGTCCATCTGAGGCTCTTCTGTACTGTTCTGGAGAAATATAACAAGACTTCTTTTCAGAATTTGAATGCATTTACCTTACTTTATGGCTCCAAGGGATGTTTGTTAGCAAGTTCCCCCTGGTATCTGTGGACCACCACTTTTAATTCTGTTAGAGCTGGGAGTCAAAGCTCATCTTGGCATTTCAGCCAGATGACGTTTGCTTTGTATTTGCTTGGAACCAGTACCAGATACATTAACAGCATTGTGGAGGGCATGCACACTGGAGCTAATAATTTCAGGGAGGTAGGTTGCTCCATAGTGGTGAATCCCTGGATCCGTGTCCATTACTAGGACGGGAGCAGTACTGGAAGATCAGGGACAAAAGCCTGATGAGTCCCAAGGGACACTGTTATGTGTGGCAGCTAAACACATTGAATGACTCTTCAGCAGCTAGGCCTGAGGTTAGTTTTGTAATTTAATCTCTTCAAAGGAGATGTGATACTGAGACCTGAGAATTCTCTGGGGAATGCAGGAGTGCAATTGTTTTGTATATGGACTAGGGACTTGCCATCAGCTCTAGGAATCAGTTGATTTTAAAATCACTGTTCCTCATATTTCATCACAAAGAGGAAAAAACCAACTTTGAATGGCTGTGTGTGTTGTCATTAATAACTTATTATCAATATTGTGGTATTACCATTAAAAAGTTCCTGTGTGGGGTTAGCAGAGGGCAGTTAAAGTCTCTTGCACAGTGTCTTTCAAAGAAAGTCTGCCTCTGAAAATCTGAAGATGTCAGATGGCTTTTGAGATGCTTTACAAGATCTGCACAGGGTTTGGGCTGCAGCTTGGTGTCTGGCAGTCTGTGTAATGCTGCCACTGTGTAAAATGCACCTGTGTGTTTCTGGCTGGTGGGTGAATCTGGGCTGTCAGGCTGGATCACCTAGTTCTTGTTCATTTAAAAATGAGCATTCCAGCTGGTGAGAGCTCTGTCTGGCAGACTCAAGTGTTTGTTTTCTGTGTACAAATGATTATTTACTGTTTGCTGTTAAGGCACTTAAGTCATTTTTCATCTTGCAGAAAATGGATTGCTTGAGGGAATAGATTTTACAGGGAGGGGGGTGTGTAGGTACACATAATGCACTCACAGTCTCGTGCATGCACACACAAAATCTCTCCTGGTGAAAGGGATAGCTAACCACACCTGAGAGAACAGAAATCCAGAAAATTGAAAACTGAAATTCAAAGTAAGAAAGAATATTTTCTTCTACCGCATAGTCATTTCTTGAAGAAAAGATACTGTGATTTTATTTTTCTTTTAAATTTTTTTTTGAACATGTCTTGAAATAATTTTAGATAAGCAGCACAGCTGGATTGTGAAGTACAGAGTATCTCAATAGGTCTTATTCAAAAGTTGTGTTAATTTATAGCTAAGGTTTATTAATGGAAGTCAGCATTATCTTTTGTTTGAGAAACCATAGGGTGGCCAATCCTTCTTTTCATCCCAACTCCTTCCATTCCATTCCTGTGAAGCTTTGCAAAATTTTTTTTTTTCTGTTGTTCTACACCTCCCTGAGGCTGCAGAGGGGATAGAGCGATTATTTCTGATGGTGGTATTCTTGACATGAAGAGAGTACTTAACTCTGCTCCTCTTGGACTGCTAATGAACTGGGCATTCATCTTCTCTGTAGGTGGTTCCTACTAACTTGAATGGAGATGCTTTTATTCTCAGTACAGTTTTTGACTATTCTGTTGGAAGTGTTGGTAGTGAAGGGGTGGCGTTGGTGATAATTTCTGCTTCTACTTTTTATTGTCAGTATTTCAACTTCTTTTGAGAAGCTCCCTGAGAAGCTCCACAGTAGGTGGTTGTGCTATCACTGCCAGGCTTTATTTTAGCGTTTTAATTTGGTTGGCAGATTTCAAACTTTCCACTTGGATGCGGAATGTAGCTCTCTTAGTTCTGGCATCGTTTGGTGGCTGGCATTGTTTCATGCCAAGACATCCCTGCAGGTTTTTTGAAGGCCCAGACAACTTCAGGACCACTTCAGTTAATGCACAACATGACTCTCCATGTGTTTTCAGAAATGCAGGGCTTGAAGGGACAACACGGGGGGCACTGGCCTGTGTCATTGTACAGCGCTGCTGTGCCAAAGGCAGTCTGTGATATTAGAGGAGATAAAATTGACTGTGGTGAAGATGGTCCAAGAATGGCTGTGCAGCAGCACCAGACACTGTTTGGGCAGTAAGTGAAGCTCTGGTGTTTTCTACCAGACGCATCACAGAAATACGGCAGACTATTCATTTGCTGATTGAGAAGCATGATTCATGGATTTGGTGGAGGCAGACTTCCACCAAATTCATGGAAGGTCAGATTGCTGTTTAGGATACTCCTGAATTAAATCAGTTATATCAGAAAACAGCTTTAGAGCTGGTGGAGTACATGGGAAGCTAAACAATGAGTATTTGGCAATGTGGCAGCCTATGGTTGCATGTTGTATCTCTAAAACTGTATCGTCTTCTGTCTTATGTTAGAGACTGTATGGTCACAGTAGTTGCTTCAAGGAAGACATGCTGACAGAGAAAGTGAAATACAAGGACAAAGAAAGACTTCCTCTATGTCTAGGCAGTGGAGAAAACTCCTTGATATCCCTCTTATCAGATAAGAGCAAGCAACAAGGTTTTTTTATATACGTCACTTCTCTCTTGCGGCTTAGGAACATGCTGAGTCAAATAATGACACCTTCTCTCGCCCCGTCGCCAGCCCAGCCCCAGAGGGATGGCTGGAGAGTGGAAATCTGAGAAACCTCCCATCCCAAGCCGAGTCTTCCTCTTTCCTCTTTGCAACAGTGCCACCCAAGTGCTGAATGACTTCGACCCCGAAAGCCCAGTTCCCCCACCCACATTTTCCTTTACAGTAGAGCTGAATGGAGGCTTTTCCCATTGCTTAGTCACTGCTATGGCTCAGCCAAAAAAGTCTGTAATGTACAGGGCTGCTTTCAAAGAATTTTTTGTGAATTAGGTACATTAAATTTTGTGTATTACCTGTGACTTGGGAGGTTATGCTGGAAAATGGGACACTAGGAAGAAGACTCCTGTACAACAGATTTAGGAAAACCAGTCTTTAAAATATTTCTGACAACTTTGCAACTTAGTTCTACCCCCTTGCAATCATATTTTCTCATTATAAGCTTTGATATAATTCTTCTATCTTTTATATTTGCTTTGAAAAGAGAAAAACACACCTGGGGGGGGTGGGGGGGGGGGGGAAATCTATCCTTAAATTGCATTTGCTATAACCGTCAGACTAAATATAACTCTGAATGTGGTGACACAGACACTAAAATATTAATAGACAACAATATAAAACTATTGATATTCTCCATAATGTTCCTCCAGAGTTAGCCTATGGCCAGTTCCTAATCCTAGGTCCACCCAGTGATGCTTGTTAGGCACATAGTTCATTGTATTTTTAGCCTTATCAGCCACTAATAACAAAGTGTACTGAGAAAACACCCTGTCAACACCCAGAGCCCGAAATGAGTCCAGACCCTCCCCACACAACCATTTATTCAGAGCTGTCCACTTGTGACCATGTCCTTTTGCGTCTTTAATTCTGGAGCACCCTTCCACCTCCTGGCTCACACCTTTCTCATCATGTAGGATGGAAGAAGATTCACTGGGTCACCAAGTCTGGTCTTCTGGCATTGCAGGTATCCATGTCATGCAGTTCCTTTCATGTCTCCAACTAAGAACTGCTGCATAAGGACTGAGCAGTTCAGTCTCTGTAACAGTGAGAGCTTAGAGATGTGCCTAAGCTGCATTCCAGCTTTTGTAGAGCAGCTTCATTCTTCCTTACAGTACTAATAATAATCTTTCCTCACTACCAGAGGACAGCCACGTTCAGAAGAAAAGGCACCAGTTGACAGGAAGTTGGCTACCACAGTTCTCTTAAAAATTTGAGAGCAGAAAGATGATGTTCAGCTGAAAGCCACAGGTGGGGAGATGTGGGGGCAATAAGCAAGACAAGCAAGTGCTTGATGTGCTGCAGGTCTGGAGGTGAAATGTGGCCCCCAGGGCACAGGGTTTCTACCACACAAGTGTTGTCTGTGTATAATACACATTTACCAAGAGCTCCACTGCGAGATAGTACAGCCTGTGGTGTGAAAAGCAGAGCTGTGGCAGTGCTGAAACTACAGTTCATGTCATGTTCATCCAAAATGTTGAGAAAGGAAAAAGACACACAGTGAATGGAGGATGCAGAACAGCACAAGGCAAGAGACTGCCTTGGTGCATTTACTACTGTTGAGGAACTGAAGGAACCAAAGTCAGAAGAGTTCCTTCTGTGTTACAAATTCAGTAGCATAAAACAAGTAACCTCCAAACCGTTAGAGGCTCAAGATGGTCATGTCTAGTGCAAAGTCTAGTGCAGCCTGTGGGAATGCACTGCACAGGTAACTGTGGCACTGGCAGCTGGGCCTTTTACATCTTGTCATGTCCTGCATGTTGGTGTGATACTACAGCTTGTGTTTTGGTAACAAAATTAGAAATTTGATGCTACAGATTCTTATGGAAGTCACTCCCAGGGTTGGATGAGGCTGCTGTGGGATCTCTGCAGCAATACTGCTGTTCCCCTCTTACATAGTCTAGAGCAAAACACAGGGCACAGCCAGCTATGGCCCCTTTGCCCTCCTCTCCAGCAAATCTGCCCTGATTTTACCTGCCTTACTAATATGTTCTACATAAAATTAACTTCAAAATGAAATGCAGTTTTCTCCTTTTTATTGTGGTTGTTATTGGTAGAAGCAGATGACTGAACACCACTTTTATTTCTAACTAGTTTCTCTTTCTGGTTTACAGATTGTGCCCTCTTTCATCTAGGCATATGTGCTTACTGTTTATATACAGTTTCTCTTAGAATTAGTTTGTTAATTACGAAGTTGGTACTGAGTCCTATAACCTCATTCACATTGTTCTCCTGCCCTTTCTTTTGTGTCTTCCCAGGCCCAGGAACAGCGTCATGTCTTGCAGTGCTGGGGCAGCTCTGGCACAGCAAGAAGTGAGGACACAGGAGCAGTGTGAAATTGCGCTGGGGAATGCAGTGTGTCCCCTTTGGAGTGACTCCGAGTTCCTGCTTGCAGACCAGTTCCTCAGCTTCTCCTGTGTTCCCCCACAGTGCTGCAAACCACTGGATCAGCCATCAGACGCTGCTTGGACTTCAGTTCCTGCAGCAGAGAACAGGATTTGATGTCTCACTTGGTAACCAAAGGGAAGGCCGAGGCAGAAGCCACCTCTGCAGTTCTCAGGATGTAGTAATGCACGTGCTTTCTTCAGCAGCAAAGCTGTTTAATGAGCTTTCTACTTCAGCCTCTGCTTCTGTGCGTCACAGTGTGGTGCAATCTGAGGAGCCTCTGTTACGGGACCTTGGGGGTCTAAAGTGTTTCAGGTTAAAAATCCCTCTTGCGAAGGCCATGAGAGATCGTTTGTTTGTTTACCTTTGTTTTGATGGCAATCATTTCACTATCACCCCTACTTTCTCCTCAGCACAAGTGACAGATTTGCAAACAGCAGAGAGTTGCTAGAAGTCAGAAGCTCCTCTTCTGCTGGCTTTACTACTGAACAAAACTGATCGCCTACGCAGCGAGTGCCTCCTGAGCACACGGGGCTGAGGGGGCCAGTGGGTATCACTCAGCAGCACCGTTCCAGGAACAGCAGTCTGGGGCCAGTGCAGACAGCACTCAGCCCTTCAGCTGTGCCTGGAGTGCAGTTTCTGGCAGAATCACTCTATGGGACAGCATCTGGGGAAATCTTACCTCTGCAGCCTGGTCTACATTTAAGGCTTGCAGGTATAATTGCATCGCTCGAGCAGGATTTGTTGTTACTTCTCAGCCCGTTATATCAATCAAATCTCTGCTGTGGAACTAACTACACCAGTATAGCATTCTCTTAAATAGGAATACCAACTGCTCTGTTTCTCATACAGGAATTGCTTTGTGAACGTAATGCACTTTGTTATGACTTTACACTTAAATAGGTCTTCTGTTTAATTGTTTAGAGCAGGTTAGGGAGCACTGAGATGAGTAGCTCATGCTATCCTTAACAGGTAAAACTTTAATCTAGTATCTTTGGAAAAACAGCTTTTCTTTATGACATTTTGTTTTCAGATGTCTCTGTTTCTGTCTTGATCTATAAGCAGACATATCTAGCAGATATGAACATGCATGCCTGTGCGTACAGATTTATCTGTTCTGTGCACACACATACAGATTTGAGAAGCTATATAGCACAGTTGTTTGCATAATGAGTTTCATTTTTCTTCACAGGTCAGCACCTTAAGCGAGCCTTGGAAAAACTATTGTGTGATCAGCCATCACACTGAAGCAGCAGAACCCATTTGGTAAAGGCAGTCTTGGATAAAAAGCTGAATGCTGTGGTTTCAGTGACTTGTCGTTGAAACCTTGTGGTTTCTGTGTAGGAGGCTGTTTAGGCTGGACACGTTTGACATCCTTGTTTCTGAGCTGTGAAATCTGTACATCTAATTTATGAAAATTATCTCTGGTTTAATTTTATTCTTTTTTTAATGAAGTCAACATATTTTCCTTGCATTCAGTGGAAACAGTAATGGAAATAGTTTTAAGATGCACTGTGAGCATGTTTTAACCTCAAAAAGCGAGACGATGTAAGATATTCTTGGTTATGATGAAGGTCTAAGAAGGAAATTAGAATTAAATACAGAGAGCCAGATGTGAGAGGACAGCATTTCTCAAGTGTGGAGACAAACAGAGTAGCTAACTGGGATATGACACAGACATTATGAAATACAAATCTTCCCAGGTGAGAATCTGATTTAAAAAACCCCAAATAGCTAAGTAAGGTATTTTAGACTAAACCGTGAAACTGGTACCATTCAAGGTAACCAGCAGTATCTATAGTCTTTCAGGTGGTCTAAATAAATAAGTTTACATGTAAGGTAAATCCAAGATTAAAGAATCTAAAGGTAGGACAAAGCTGCAGAAGAAGCAGGTGGAACCACAGGAAAATATAATGGATCGGTTACGTGCTTTTTCTCTTTCATAGTTGAGTTCTATGTTGCATTCAGTGAATTGATCCACAGAATCACAGAATTACCAAGGTTGGAAGAGACCTTCAAGATCATCTTGTCCAACTGTCAAGCAACACCACCATAAGGGTGGAAGGTGCTAATGTTGCTGCAGGGTATTTGGCAGGTCTGCGCAGTTGGATTTGCAAGGAGGGGAGAGTAAGTTTCTTGACTTCACTATGTTGTGTAGCTGTGGTGGGAACACATTCCCATGTCTGCATCACTTAACTGGAGCCAGGAGAGCCATGGATCCACCTGTATTAGCATTCATTCCTTGCCTCACTCTTGTGTCT
>JAWWEU010000125.1:4853533-4870066 GCA_035583155.1 Acropternis orthonyx
TGCATCACTTAACTGGAGCCAGGAGAGCCATGGATCCACCTGTATTAGCATTCATTCCTTGCCTCACTCTTGTGTCTTCTGTTCTGGTGAGTGTCTCCCATCCTGAACTCCCAGGAAAGCTGAGCTGTGGCCACACAGGATACCTCAGCCTCTAAATTGGCAGATCCCGTTCCTTTTGCTGTCGGGAGCAGTGACTGCCCAAACTTCTGAGTTTTCACCAACAATGGTTTTGCCCCTGGCAGGCAAGTTCCCAGAATCTACACCCTTCCCTGGTAGTGAACCAATGGAAATGTATTAAAAATGAGCAAAGATCTCTGAGCAGAAAACAGAGGAGAAGAAAAAATTCACAATACAAAGTGTCTTGCTGAAATATAAATGAAATGACTACTTGTGTGAAAATAACTACTCACTGCATTTGTGGGAGTACAAAAATCTGTCTGAAAACATTAGTCAAAGACTTCTGTGTGAGCAAACATTGAAAGTGTGATCACCCACTGACAGTTATTTCAGAGGGATGACTGCAAGATTCATCTTAATAATTTTCAGTAATTTCCGTACTGAAACACCAATAGAAGACCATAGATTTTAATTACTTACTACTATCTTACTGGTCCTCCCAGTAGAGTTGTTTCTTTTCAAGGGAAAAAAAAAATAGATCAAAGGTTTTATTCTAACATTGTACCTTTGACTGGAAAATTATGGTGTCTTGTCCTCCTTGTGTTTTCTTTTCAGAAACCTGAGCCAGTAAACACGATGACTGCATCTGTAAGTGAAGATACAAAACAATAGTAAAATTGGTCTCTAAAAGTACTCTTTTGGGCAAGGACATTTTTCTTGCTTGCTCTTCATGAAGTTCTTTCAGAGTTAACAATTGATACCCCTTCCTTGAGCAGACAGTGCCCTTTTTCCTAACTAACTTGTGGGAAACCAAAAGACAAACAAGGAGGCACTGAAGGTGCTATCCAGAGCAATGGGGGCTTTTGAAAATCACATTTTTCCCTGTATCCCAAGGTGTATGCACGCATGCAGATAACAAGAATGAGCTTTCTTCTGGAGTATCCAGAATTCACCCAGAAGCAATATTGATGGGATTCCTTATAGCTCAATTCCCACTCCCCATGCTACTGTTCTGATTATCAGAATGATTATGCAACTACTTTGTTATTCAGCCCATGGGAAAACGCTTATCAATGCTGCTTTGTAGCTAAGCCTGCAGTTCTTCAGATGCCTGTTTGGTGGCATTTTTAGGGGATTTCGTAGCCACTACATTTCCACTTGTGTTTCCCAGTTTTATTGTCGTCCTCACGGACTTGCCTGTTGCTGGCCAGGGACAGGCAGTGAAGCACCAGTGTTCCACCTCTGCCCTGGGCACCCCCTCTCCCTCCCAGGATAGCTGTATCCCAGGTGCTGGGGATCAAAAGCGGCTCCTTAAATCTCCCCTTCTGCAGGTTTGATCCCCCCCCTCCCCCCACCGCGGTGTTGAGGGCCCAGCTCAAAACTCACAGCACTGGTGGCATTCTAAAGGGTGCAAAATAATTCTGCCTGATGCTGCATCTGCACAAAGGGCAATAACGTGAAGGGAAGTGGAAACATTAAACCTGAGAACAGGAAAACTCACGAGAATGTCAGAAACGGCCTTGAAGGAAAAAGGAGACAAAGCTGTAATTTCCAAAACAATACCCGGAGATCAAAGGAGGGTGATGCGCTTTCAAACCGCTGTTGGTGGCGGATCTGCAGGGAAAGGTGCAACGAGAGCGTTAATTTGAAAGGTGCTGTGAAAAACACAGAGTATGGCAAAGAGACAATAGACCCTGGAGATTTTTTTCTTGGCTCTCCTCTTGCCATTGCCCTCTCCATGTCTGCATTGGCCACACTTCAAATTACCTTTAATTTGAGCAAACATTAAACACTTTTCCCCTCTGACACGATCATCTGCCATGGAAACTCTCCCTACTCATTCTCTGAGCTGCCTTGTTTTCTTCTCTACTGCAAAACCTATTTCAGTTCTTTTAAGGATTGACCTGCACAGATTTTCCCTTTCAGCTTAATTCTTCGTCATATCCTCAGTGATTTTATTGATGTCGTCCAGTTTCTGTCAAAACAAATAAAGAATTATAAATACCAAGGTGTCTCATGCTGACATTTCCATATAAACATTTCAACTTTCCATTTAGGATATTTCATTATGAAATTTTGGGTTATTTGAAATAGTTTGAAGAGTTGGGAGAGAATTTCTTCATTGTTTGTTTGGCACAGAATGTCCAGCCTGAAGTGAGCTTGTTTTTTTTCTTGACCATCTGAACAGTTGCAGTGTGTTTTGTGCCACTCCATATGTCTTTTGGCAAATGAAAAAAATCAGATGCTCTCCCTGTTTTAGGTGATCAGTTAAGATTTGTAGTAATTGCCTGGGCTTTCTTAGACTTTTATGATTCAATATACATGCTCTGAAACTGGTTTATTTTTTCCCAGGTGAGAAACAGTGCCAGGGTTCTATACAGTATTGCAGAAAATGAAGGACAAAGAAGGAGCTGTAAAAGGGCACGAGTTAAACCTGACCAGGCTAGGGAATCTGGATTGTCCAGCTGTTTTGACAGGTAGTAGTACTTTCCTTTATCTCTTTCTCTTGACAGGAAGGTGTATATATATAGTGAAGCTTTAGGAATTTAAATTGTGTCTTTATATTTGACCTGTTCCTTGATGTTCAAAGAAAGACGACTTCAACCTTTTTATAAGGTTAGGAGGATGGTCAGGAGAAGCCAGTATTTTATACATTAAATTGTCTTGTCTCTATAAAATTGTGTATTTCATACTGTACATCATCTTCTCATTAGTGTAATTCATTCTTCAGTGTTATTTAAAATTTTCCATAAGTTAGTGGAAAACGGCCAAATATGGGTTCATGTGGACTGCTGTGCCTCACTAGTTCTTTAGACCTACACAGCACTTTTTTACACCTCGTGAAAACGGGGTAAAAGAGCCATATTTAGCTATTTTTCAGTTCCTGTTGTATCCATTGATGGCAAAGACAGTCCCTTTGGCTGCCTTTTGCTCTGGACTTCTTCCAAGAATGTCTGTGCATTCATTCCTTACTGAGGGGATTCAAGGGAACCTGAACCTTCAAGGTGTTAACTTACTTTCTTTTAATAGGAGCCAAGATTTGGTTAAGAATGACACTGTGCACGAACAAGAGCAGCTCAGTGCCAAGAGCAAGCATTTGGACCCTGGTATGAATCAGATCAGCCTGAATCCACACCTCCATCACTTCTCAGTCTAGTACTGAGAAAGCTTTCCACGGCTGATTAGTCATTTAAGTGCAATAAGTGTCAGAGAAGCTAATTAAAAAGAGAACCTGGGCAAACGTGAGGCATAGCTGCTCTCTAGTGGACTTGTGAATAGTGTCAGCAATCTAAGTACACTTAGCCCAGAAAATACTCATGTAGATACTCTGCTGAGACACAGAAAATGAAAACTTCCTACACCTGTGAGTTCAGCTGCTTCCTTGTTTCCTTGCCATCTCTCCTCTCCTTGTGTAGCTGGCTTACACCAGG
Organism: Acropternis orthonyx; assembly: GCA_035583155.1. Lineage (NCBI taxonomy): Eukaryota > Metazoa > Chordata > Aves > Passeriformes > Rhinocryptidae > Acropternis > Acropternis orthonyx. Next base: position 4,857,082 of record JAWWEU010000125.1, read on the forward strand.
GTAGCAGTGAGGTAACAGAAACAGCAGAATGCAAGAGCAGTTTTAAAAAAAAACCTCCTCTCCAGTGCTGTGGTGAGCAATATTTCATTGTCTGTGTGCTGTAGTTTGGTTTGCAGGTGACGGTGGTTCCATTTAGCATCGTGTGAGAGTGGCAAGTATCTTAGAGCTAAGGAAAACCATTTTATCAGAAAGAGAGAGGTGTTCAAAGTACAAGTGCTTATTTCCTTAGACAGCATGGAAAGCAGAGAAAACAATACCTATATTTTCACTTTTGGGAATGTGAGATCCTCTTGGGCTTTCTCAGGAGAAAAACTAGTGATTTCCATGGGATCAAGGCCAAATCAAGCCAGCATGCCCAGGCATAAGTGGATGCACACAGAGGACACTGGGCATCCAGGTCCTGCCCTGCACAGTGTGGGGCTGGATGTGGTGGCAGGGCTCAGCGCACTTCTATTCCTGACCTTTCCAGCAGCTTCACTGGGTCAGTGTTCAGCTCACTGTCCACTGGATATCAAGGAATTCTCTCATATCCACCAGAGAAATAATCTTCTGCCTGTATTGATTTATTGACAGGTAATCTTTAAAAGGATTTCAGAACCAACCTGTGCGTTGCATTCTTTTACTGCAGTAACTTCAGCCAAAATCAGTGACAGGTTTCATACGCAGCCCCTGAAATAACTTTGGGACCAAATACCGTGACTAAACCCACTAAAGGTTTATGGGGCTGACTGAAAACGTGAAGTCTTTAATACTACGAACAAAATTATGTGGGCAACAGAACAGCCTTTTGAAGAAAGCCTTGATGCTGTGCAAGCACTGTTCAGCCAGGGTCAGCACTGGTGTGTTTCCTGCACCTTTTAGTCACAGATCCAAATTACAGCATCATAGGCAGGCGCTGCTGTGAAGAAAATTAAGTCTGTCCCAGCTGGAGCCTGGACACCCACAGTGACTAAACTGGTTTGATTGGGGATCCTCTGGTTACATTCAACCACATTCGTTCTTTTCTGGCAGGGACAAAGTCTAGGATTTCTGGTTGCTAATCTGTTGCTCACTAATAATTATTTGCATCTCCAGCTGGGAAGGAGTTCACTGAGTCCTTGTCCTGTGATGTACCTACAAAGAGCTGGGTGTTGGTTCTGTACCTGACTTGAGGTTCTAAGCTGAAAGCCTGTAAGAGTTTCCACCTCTGCATCCAAGCAGAGGTTTTAAACACCTTTCTTTTCCTCAAACCGTTGCAAATACTTCTTTACCTTATTAGAAGTAAAAAATCTGGATTTTGTAGTCTGTATGCCCAAGTTAATGGATATATTGTCCCTTGCCACTTCTGCTGTGTATATGTTTGAACGCGTGTCTGAGGTGCTGATCTACAAACACCTGACCCGTAATGTTGCAGTATAGATGATATCAGAGATAATGTCAAAGTAAGCCTGATTTTGCTACCCTTGTTAATCACTGGATCCACTCTTTAGTCCAGTGGGACTGAGGTAATGGTGGTGTAAATAAAAAAGGCTCAGACCTAAAAAATAGGAAATGCTTTTTGTCTCCATAGGGAACTTCACAGGCTCATCTGAAGGACAGCCTTGATTTGTGAAAATACGTCAGTCTGAACTGTGCAGAGGTGAAAATATGTACTTGAAAACTAATATTTTCTATTTCCTTTTTGTTCAGCTTCCTGTATGGTGAGCCCAGGTTGTTTATTCTTCTGAATGATGCAATGGGTTAACGGATAGTATGTGGGTTATCAGTAAGGAAATCTGAAGGTACAGGGACCATAACAGTACCTTATGTTTCACTTTGATTGAACTGGTGGAATTCTGTGCAAATGGAAAATTGTGGAGGCGTACAGCCTTCATTTTATCAAGAGGATACAGTAGGAAGTAACTCAAAACACAAACTATTGTGTTATTTCTGAGTCATGAAATACCTTGAAGGCTTTAAATTAAAAATCTGTGCAGTCTTTTTACAAAAGATAAAATACATTTGTAGTCCTTCCTGCTAAGGCTGAGATTTAGGGCGATCTGAGGCTCAGGGAAGAGTCTGATGGATATACTTAGGAGCCAAGAGAAGTCACTAGGAGGTTGCCATTCTCTAACCTACCTTGCACAAGATAATGAGTGGGTTTCCTTTTGGAGACTGCTTTCCATGACAAACAGCCTTGTGCCTGTAAGAACACTTTATTTGCTTTAGAAATCTCAATAAACTTAGAATAATTTAAATCAAGGGTTTGTTTGGGTTTTTTTAAATATTCCTTTTTGTTTCTTTGCTGCTTTAGAGAATGTACAGCAATGCAGAGTAAGCTCAGTTGCCTTTTAGAAATAAAAAGAGCTGGTGCACGGGGAAGCTGCCCTTAATCCGCCACACCTGAGAGCTTCAAGGTGCACGCCAGTGACACACTCAGCACGGCAGAGCTTCCCTCATGGGAATCCTCAGCAGGCCAGCTGTCATCCCAACCCTCCTGCAATCCAGTCTGCTCCCCTCCAGGTAAGCCAGCAGAGATGCTTGAGTATCCAAGGATACACAAGGAAGGCAGCAGTGGGACCATTTCAGTAGCTACATTCTCCATCGTGCATCTCAGTGGTTCTAAAACATGTATGGATAGTAGGAACACCCCCTTATGTGTCTTTTGCAAAAATATTTGATGCTCTGTGTGAACAGCAACCAGGATTTTCTTTGAGGTGGGTCTGATAGACATTGTTTCTGCGCCTAACTGCTCTTGCTTGAATAAATTATGTTTTGTTGAAACCCAGCAGGGAGGGAATGCCCTTGGCCTACCCCACCTTAGCACTACATGTTGGTGTTTTGAAACTAGGGTGGGGTGGTTCATACTTTGATAGACCATTATCTAGGAGGGAAGTAAATAACCTGACACCTCGACCTGATTAGTGTGTTGTTCCTCATCAGTGTTGTTGTTTCTATGCTGCACAACTGCCTATGAGGGCAGCCAGGAGCTAAGGACAGTCATTTGCACTAAAGGCTTCAGATGTTCTTGCCCTCCTGCCCTGAATTTCCTCTGCTTTCACTCGTGTGAGAAGCAGTTTTTTCCTCCTTGCTTTTTGTTCTCTTCCTGTTACACTGGCAGCACTGGGGCGCTCTGGCATCTTTCACCTGTGCACCGAGGGGTAAATGTCCTTTTGTGGGCTATGCAAGGCAACAGTTGTTTGCTCAAGAGCCGTGGAGCTGAGGTCATGTCTCTTATGTCTCACCGGTGGAGAGAAAACAACACCCAGTATTCTGAGGTTGATAAAGGACCTCTAATGCTTGGGTCACTTCAAACCACAGTTACAAAGGGCTGAAGATGTGCTTACAGTGGGTGTCTTGGAGAAGACAGGGTGATACTAGAGGGGGTGAGTCCAATGTCCTTTGTGCCTGGAGGAACACCACCATCTCCCAGGAGGATACTTGTGGGAGAAGCCTCCCTCTTCGGGAGGCAACATCTCCCGCACCTTTGGGAACAGCTGCTGCAATAGAGATGCCAAGACATCCTCTTCTCCTCCAAGCACATTGGTTTATCCCAAGCTCTGAGAATTAAATGTACAGGTCATGTTTTCCTCCTGAATTTATAGGCGAGAGGTGAGGGATTTCAGTGCCTACCATGTACCTCCTGCTCCAAGATTCAGCACCTGCATGGGCTCAGCATTGGTAAGAACCTCTGGGGCATTACTCACAGCTGGTGGCTACCCACAGTCACTCTGGCTGTCTGAGCAAGAAAACTTGTGGTTTTGTTTCAGCTTCCTTGCTAGAAGTCTCCAAGCCAGACGTCCCCATTTTGGGCAAGAGATGCATTCCCAAACCTGACTGATCCCACTTACTGCTTGCTATTTTAGCAACTCTTTCCTCTTTCACTTGGGCCCTGTGAGCGTGCCAGTGCCCGGTGCTCCCAAAGCATTCCGTGCTGTCTCGGTGGTACCCGCTGCATCCTCATCCACCACTTCCTCCCGCTGCTCCAGAGCATCTGTGACATCACCTGACCCGACAAAACTGGCATGTCCCCGTCCCTGTGCTCCCCTGGCGGCAAAGAAACAGCTCCCAGGGCCTCACTGTAAAGCCCATGTCTCCCAACATCATCTTTTTCACCTCATGCTGATAATTTCTCCCTCTGCCTTCAGAATCCTTGTTTCCATTTTAAATGGATTAATTTTGTTTGCCTTGGAAGAGGTTTTCATTGTAAAACTCCTTCCTAAATCTCAGATGGAAAATGCCTCTTCCTGTCCCCAGACTTGTTTTTCTCTTCTGCTGGGACTGATTTAATTGTTATTCTGCTCTTCCAATATTGCTCAAAAGGTGCTGCAGAAAACAGAGTTGTATTGTATTGAAACAGCAGGATTGAAACAGAGTGGGATGAATCACCCTTTCTTCAACCCCCATCTAAAAGTAAAAAAATTAATAAAAAAAAAAGATGATTCACTGTAGAAAGTCTGTGTGAGGTTTCTCAAATTCAGTTCTGGTTTATCACCTGTGAGGTAATGCTTGTCATTCTGGCAATGTGGTATCACTTTACTTGAAAACGGCTTGAAGGTTTTACTGATGCATTCTGGGAGATTGTTTTGTTGGTAAATTAGAAGGTTATTTTTGCTTTTTTCATAAAGCATTTGAAGCATGTTTTGGACTACAGAAAATTTAAGTAAATTAAAATAAATATATAATAAAACATAGCAAGAAGTATAATAAGAACACAACACACTTAAAGCCAGCGTAAGGCAGCGTGTTTTTTACGAGCCACAAAAGCTGTGGAAGCTTTTGCCTCAGTATCACCAAGGGCAAGGCCTTTGTGAGGTTCAGTACAATTAGGCTGACACTGATAACATCCTCTGTAGTTAAATTACTGAAAATGGATAAAAAGCAAACATCAGACCTGGGGCACACCGATGCCTGCTGTGCATTCCTTAGCGTGCAGGAGTAGTGCCTGGTGCCACAAGGTGCCTGTGCTACCCTGGGTAGGTGCTGGGCGTGGTTTTTAGCCCCCTCAAGCTGGATCCAAAGGTTTGTAGTTCCCTTGGCCTGCCTGTGTTTCCATCTCTGTATCGTGAGCAGAGTGAGCATTTTGTAATCTGGGTGAAAATGTAGGTTGCTTGTATGTCTGCTTTTGTGTTGCCACGCTGTCCCCAAAGAAGGAGACCACACAAGGGCTTTGGTGGAGGCTGAGCTGTGTGCATCAGCTGCAGGAGCGCTCTGGAGCACTGAGGGGGCTGGCTGTGTTTTGGGGATTGGCCTGTGAGGGTAAGGGAAGTTCCTCAAGCTCACAACAAATTGCACTGGATTTGAATAGAAAATGCAGGTGCAGTACCGAATAAAAGGCACTGAAATAGTCTTTATTTTCCATTTCCCTAACAGGCTTTTTTTTCAAAATTGCTGCAAGAAAGACTGTGAAGTAACCAACCCTTGCCACCCAGGAGAGAGCAAAGGATCTGAGAAGTGACCCTCACGCCTTGGCTGGCTCTGGTAGGTCAGTGCAGTGCTGGGTTATTTCAGGAGGAAATGCGATTAAGAGGGTGACAAAAGGCAGTGGAGGCTGCCCTGTCGCAGGAGCTGTGATGTTTATAGCAGTGCTGATGTGCTTGCTGTGAGTTGCAGTAAGGTAAGGGCACACGAGGTCAAATGGCCCAGCTCCTCAGCTTTCTCACTGAGGGCCATCTGCAGTAGAAATCCAACTGGTGCATGGTGAAAGCTTTTTTATGAATCACTTTTAATGAAGACTCGTGGAGGTGGTGGGAGGGGGTGATAGGAAGAGAGGTGAGTGCTGAGTGTGTGGCCAGAAGCACTGCTGCTGACAGGGCACCCTTCCCGTGCTGGCACAGGCACAGCGGAGCGGCGCCGTACCAAGCTCTGCCAACTGCACGTGAACTGGACATACTGACAGTTCCCCCAGACAGACTCTGTTAGGATTGCCAACCAGACTGCCTCTGGAGTGAGGCCAGAGCAGAGCCACTACGTTGATCACAGGGCTGGAACACCTCCCCTGTGGAAACAGGCTGGGAGAGTTGGGGCTGTTCAACCTGGAGAAGAGAAGGCTCTGGGGAGACCTTAAAGCACCTTCCAGTGCCTAAAGGGGTTCCAAGAAGGCTGGAGAGGGACTTTTCACAAGGCATGGAGTGATGGGACAGGGGCGAATGGCCCCAGGCTGAAGGATGGTAGATTTAGATTAGGTATTAGGAAGGAATTCTTTAGTATAAAGGTGGTGAGGCACTAAAACAGTTGCCCAGAGAGGTTGTGGACTCTCTGCCTGTGGAGGTGTTCCAAGACCAGGCTGAATGGGGTTCTGAGCAACCTGGTCTACTGGAAGGTGTCCCTGCCCATGGCAGGGGGGTGGAACTGGATGAGCTTTAAGGTCCCTTCCAATCCAAACTATTCTATGATTTCATGGTTAACTGAATTTTCACCATCTAAACACTTCAGAGATACTTTCGATGTACCTATCAACCACATTTATTAATAAGGCAGCAAAAGTGGTAGACATGATTTGTTTATGATTTATTTAGAAAGCATTTCATGTGATTTAACCAATGTGCTTTGTTTGGGGGAATTCTCTGTTCTTCCTAGTGTATAATAGATATTGGTCCTACTGTACTGAGAGTAGTCATCTTCATGTGGGGGAAAATGGAAAGTCCCTCATCCAGTAACTGAATTTGAAGCTGAATATATCACAGAGAGAAAATAAGGTATGTGTGTTTGATGCCCTTGGTGTATTCCAAGTCTGTGAGATGTCACACCAGTTTAGGGGCAGAAATGAAAGTCTCAATCCCACTTCAGAATGTAATGCCCAGCCAAATGCTTTTACCAGGCTTAAGAAGACGAATTTGAATTGTGAGCATTGCTTAGAGCATAGTCAGCTTGCAAAGGACATAAATTACTTAGAGAGAAAGCAGAGACTGTTGGGAAGACAAAATACTGGGGATGTTGTTTAGTGCTTCATGGGTATCCCAGTTTTGCCATGAAGGGGTACAGCACAGTCAGGGGCGCGTTTGCAGCTGCAGTGTTTGGCTGAGCTGTGAACACTCCTGGTTCAGTTCAGCCCAGACCTGCCTAAATGAGTTGGGGAGCTTGAGCAACACACCAAGACACTGTGTCTCAGCTGGTGAGTGCTTGCTACTACCATCACCTTCTCATCACATTTTAGATTTATTTGCCACTCCTAGGGCAGCAAAAGTGGCGTGTAAATTTTGTCATACATGAGAGACAACTAGTGTGCTTTCTTCTGGGGAGTTTGCTGTCAGAATCAATATGCAGGGAATCCAAACCCAGCAATAATTCTTCAGCCTGAAAAGAACTAGGGGGGATTTGAGAGAGGCTTCCACACAGCTTCAGTCAGGCTGGCAAGGTGGATTCACTCACACCCATATAGGTCACCACAGTTACAGTTACACGAGTACTGCACTTTCTACCAGGGTGCTAGCAGTGCCCTTCACATGTCCCCTTTCCTCAGCGACAGGAAACCTGGGAATATCCAGAAACTCTCTGTCTACAAGTGTCAACAAGTGTCAAAACCTGCCCCCTCAGAAATGCCACTGGGGTCTGTGGTCACAGACGCTCGCACGGGGGCACGTGGGGTGTGTCAGCCTGTTCCCTGTCAGCAAACGTCAGCGTGAAAACTTGTGCTGCTTCGTGGCAAAAAGGAACATTAAGGGCATTCACACGTCCTTTCTGTGGGTGCCCAGGTGGTGCCTTTAGCTTAGAGATGTACCCCTCTGCATCAGGTGATGAATAAGATATGACCAAACCTGGGTGCTGTAGTGACCATCAAGAACATTAAGCATGTGAACAGCAAGAAGGCACTGTTTGAAAAAGAACAAGGCAGCATAATATGATATAAAGATACCTGGTTTTAATGAAGTGAAATATAAAAAATGTAGGCTGATTTTTCACTTCTACTTTTTTGCCTCACATTTTGCAATCCTATACATGAATAGCAGTAAATTTTTATTCTGCCACAAATTTGCTCATACATAGATTTGAATTCCTGAGGATAAAATTTACTTCTCAATAATAGACAGATGTTTTGTAGATATGCCCTTAATTATGGGCAAAACTAAACTTGTCTGCCAAAGCAATATTCAGCCACCTGAGATTTTTCCAGCAGCAGGTGATTCTCAGGTACTGAAAAAGCTGCCAGACGTCAAAGGTTCTCATTCAAGATTGCCTTTAAAACGCTATTCTGTCTACTGAAAATGTTTTCTCCCTGAGACCTTTGTAGTAGTATTTCCTTAGTGTTTCCTGCAGCTGGAAAATGGCAGAAGAGGGGTTTTTACTTGGTTGCTATCTAAGAAGGTCCAGTTTTATTAAGCAGACTAGGACTCGGATATTCCGTGAAGTTCTGAACTGAATTAAGTAAAGTAACTGAAGAGCAGTAATTGTGGAGTTACTTTAAATTTACGTTTAAATTGAAGGCCTAGATAACCTACAATGAGAATATTACATTTATAAAGGAAAATAAGTAGCAGCGCTCACTGTACAGTTTGGAAAGCCGTTCTGTAGTGTAATCAAATGAATCCCTTTCCTTTGCACACATGATCAGGGTTAGGGCAGAAACTTTGATTTCAGACTAACTATTTCCACTAAAATCTTTGGAGTGCTTAAATTTGTAACTCGATCTTTGCAGTTCATATTATGCGGTGTTTACTTCAGTGTTTGTTCTTGTAGAGCTGCCCATTGCTCCAAACCATGCCTAAGTCAGAGTGATGAAAATTTCTGCAATTCATTTGGAACTCAATGTTTATGTGGTCGGACAAAAAGTATTGGAAACAGTCTGCATATGTTTTGTATACTCAGTAATAAAAGAGGAGAGGCATAGCAGAAGGTTTCTACCAGAGCAACACCAACTCCACTGTACGCTCTAAGGAATGACTCAAACAATGGGATAGGTTCATGAATGCAGAAAAAAGCTGTTGAAGAACAATGTCTTTATCCACATACTCATGGAGTAACATTACAACATGGCCAATCTTACCAAGTTTCACAATGAATAGTAAGTGGGAACTGAGAAAAGCAAACTGTTGCCCAAACATCGTTACCGTAAATGTAAAGGAAAAGAAACACTGTAGGTGGGGATAGTAGTTCTGAGCCATTCCTTCGTGTCTTATATGTAACTGTCCCAAAAAAACCCCAGCAGGACTTCACCGCCAGAAATCTCCCGTCCTGCAGACAGCCTTGTCTGTTCTTGCCTTCTTGGCCACAACCCCTGAGCCCTTCTGACAGCAAGAAAAAAAAATGAACCCCATTTGACGTATTTCACATTTCCACCCCTGGTCGGGGATCTTTTCCCTCCTGTCTGCGGTTGTTTAACCCTGATCCAGTCATTCAGGTGAGAACAGAGCAAAGGGGAAACAAGTCTGTGTTATTCCCCCTCCCCATGTGTCGAGACGCAGCGTGGCCACCACCTCAGCACGGGCTTGGTGGCCTTTGGGATGAAGTGTTCTCTGAAAACAAAACAGTGTTTTGATTAGGGCTCAGTGACATTTAATTTGGTCAGCCAGAAGTAATTCTTTTACCGCCTGGCTGCCGAAAATAGCGACTTGTTGAATTTTCCCCTGGGCATGGCTGTTGAAGCACAGGGGAGATTGTGGGGAAGCATCGTCCCGGTGCCAGGCTCCAGAATGTGTGGTGCAGCCCTGCATTTGCAGGATCATCCTGGGCATGGTGCGTGTTTGTACTTTGTTATTTGCAAGCTGCAGCAAAGCTTTCGGTGGAGCGGGGAGCAGAGGAGCATGCTTTGGGATAAAATCCAGGCTCGTGGCTCCAGCCTGCGAGCCGGCTGCGCTGCACTGGCAGCCACGAATTAGGTGAGTCAGTGCTGTGTGGTCACAGTGAGGCAGAAAATAGCAATGTTTGTGGCACACAGGGTGGTGGGGCTGGTCCCATCCTATTTAGTAAGTCGAGGTTGGAGACAACCGCTGCACTTTTTCTTGCTCTGGTGCAACGCCCAGACCAGCCTGCCTAGTTTTTCAATATCCGCATCTATCGGTGATATCTGGGCCAGTGCTTTCAAAAGCAAGTCCTGGAAATTTTGTGTGAAAATTGCCCCCTCCATTCAGACACCTAAATAAAGTGCCTGCCTTCAGAAACACGTTCTGAAAACCCCAGTCTTTATCATTAGTGACATTTTGTTGAGATCCGTTATCTGTGTGGTTCCACAAGTGACCTAGAATAAGCAGAGCAGAATTCTTGTTTTTAGAAATGGAAAAATTTGCCCTTTAGGGAGCACTCCATGACGCAGAAATATTCGGGGTGGCTCTTGGCCTTTGCTGTGGCTGTCGTCGCATGGGATGCTCTTTCTAAGCGGCGCAGAATTGCCCCTTGGCAATCAGCGGGCAAAAGCAGCTGGAGACCATCCAGGACGGTTTTGTTGGCAGCGTTTCTTTCCAGGGGTGGATAAATCCACCACATTACCGGCGTGCCCAGAGCAGCAGAGCAGGGGGAATTCGTGGCACACCACAGCATTTGCAGTGACTGCTGCAGGCCACAGCTACAGTGTGGATTGGGGTTGCCCTCGGATTTTCCACCCTTTTCCTCCAGCGTATGCGCAGCCAAAAAATCATCTGTCTGGCTTTGTTTTTAGCTTTGCTGCAGCAGAGCCAAAGCAAATTTCCTCCTCTCTGCTGCAGCAGGGTGCAAAGCCTTGGGACAGAGTCTATTCTTAATGTCAAGCAGTGGCATAAAGGTCCTGGGTGCTCAGCACAGTCAGGGGACTTGTGTGGGCAGCCAAGAGCGTCAGATGGGTTTTGGCTGTGTATTTCTACTGTTCTGCGTTGCACAGAGTCTGGCTGCGTATTTCTATCAGTCGGGAGTCAGGAGGCGTGAAAATACCGTACACCATTTGATTTTATCATTGTTATTAGGAATCCACCACCCCAAGGACTCTAATTCTGAGTGCTAGCTAATAGGAACAACTAGAGCGTGACTGATCTCCACTAGGACTTCACTTTGAGTTGGTCAGATCCTACTAGGGATTCATAATTTTTCAGAAATAATCCAAGAGCAGAAGGCATAGCTCTTACCAGAAAGTGTCTTTGAAGTTACTGGGTTTGGAAGCATATTAAAGAACTCAATCTATATGTTGAAGTGTTGATCTAGTTTGAGAAAGGGGTCCTTAATTTGGGTTTGTATCTCTAGGTACAACCTTGCAGTTTCCCAAACATCATCCTTTTCTGGTTGAATAAAAAAAGGGAAAATGGTTTGCTGAAAGGGAACAGTCTAATATTTAATCTGGATAAACTTCTAGAAGGGGAAAAAACCCAAAAGACTTAGAGGAGTGTATGAACTCTTTTGCCTGTCAGAAATAAGCAAGAAGATTTGCCATGTTAGGCAAAGTCTGCCTATAAATCCTAGAAAGTCAATGTTTAGAAGTAATCCCAAGTTCAAGCTCTTCTTTCTCTCTCTTGTTAACCTACACAAGAAAGAATAAAAATGGATGAACTGTATGGGGACCCATCAGTCTTAATCCAGAACACACCTGGCACCACATGGAGCTACTCAGAAAGACCTGCTCTTCAGCAGATCCAGATTCTACCCTTAGAAATGCAGAGCAGGAACATCAGCTTAAACAAGAGCTAAAGTCTTCCCAAAACTAAACAGACATTACTATGGAGTCTTACCTTTTAGTGTGCATTCTCCCTCCAAATGAGTGATCCATAAAATGGCAAATGCCAGTACTGAAATGAGAGCTGTGCAAGATTAAAAATGAACAATTAGACCATTTGCCTCTGTCAGTGGCTGAAAGAGAATAGGCTGGACCTGCAGTTCTGCATTTCTTTGGTATAGGAAGCAAACAGGTCTGCAAAGAGGCTTCTTGAAATAGAGTTCAGCCTAACCACTGGTTCTGCTGTGTATTAGTGCCTCTGTTGGCTTGTGGGGGCTTCTCTTACTCAGAATTGAACTGAGACTCACAGGAACATTTGTTTACTACATATCTGACCAACCAGATACAACCTTTGCCAAAGCAATTAAATGACAAAGAAAAGAGCAATGCAGAAGGATAGGAATGTAATTTTTGAAGTCTATTTAATATGAAAAAAATACACAAGTCATAAGCACATGCTAGTGGGATGAAGCATTGCAGGAAACCAGAAGACATTTGCTTGTTCAAGGCAAAGATTTCTAAAAGAAATGCATGATATAACACTGAAAAAATTTGTGTATATATATATATGTAAAATAAAGCATATCAGTACAAGATACAAACTCAGAAGACTCCAGCTACAGGTCAGATACTTGTTCCCTCTAGATTCAAGCTTGTGATTTTGAGCTTCAAAATGCCCCAAATTTGCATGAAATGGAAGACGTGCAGCTGAGGGCTTATATCAAATGAAAAGGAGTTAGCAGTTAAAAACCTGCTGAGGAAACCTCATCCCCAAAGAATATTTTCCCTAAAATCCTTATGCCTACTTTGGAGTGAGTTACTCTAAACAAAAATGAAGGGGTTAGCTTTTGAAGGGTAGGAGTTTTTTTGGGATGTGTTGCTCTGGTTGTGGATTGCAGCCAGCAGTTTGTTTGCAGCTCGCACTGGTGCAAGTTTTTTTATCAGGCAGCAGAGTGATTATCACTGTTATTAACCTTCACTTCCAATGATTGATCAGCTTCTAAGAATAAGGGGAAGAAGGTATATATTTCAGTTGTTAAAGCACTTTGACTGAGAGTCTCTTAACAGTTCCAACCTCTGGAGCAAGGTTGTCGTGTTTCTCTGCAGAGAGGGAAGGTGTCCCCCATACCAGTGTCCCAAAAGCACCTTTGTCAAATACAGGCAGGAAAAAACCCCTGAGCATCTTGCTGTTGTTGCTGCTGCCAAGTGACCCTTCTAGAGCTGACAGTGGAATTGCTCAAAGCACCAGAGGATGCTGTGGCTGTGAGAAAAACCTTTGCAAGGCCCCAAAATTCTGAAAATCATGAGTCAGGCTCCCTGAAAAGAGTGCGAAGGAAGGGGATATTATTATTATTATTATTATTATTATTATTATTATTATTATTATTATTATTATTATTATTATTATTATTATTA
>JAWWEU010000125.1:4870166-4884805 GCA_035583155.1 Acropternis orthonyx
TATTATTATTATTATTATTATTATTATTATTATTATTATTATTATTATTATTATTATTATTATTATTATTATTTTATCTATGTATGGTAATTTTTTGGCCTCACAGGTAGGGGATACCTGTGGGTTTGACAGTGTGGGATTTTCAGCTGCTTCCTAGATTACCAAACCTGAAATCAGCTGTGTTCTCCACCTGCCCCTCATTATCCCAGAAGCTGATCCTGATTTGATCAAACTCCACCAGTCTCCTCTAACAAGGCATTTCTAGAAGCCATTTTGCCTGCAGAGGTTCCTGATTTCACAGACTGTGTGCAATGCTTAGCAAACCGAAAGGATTGAGATTTTGGCAACACAGAGCCAGAATTTTTTGAAGACAGGATATTGATTAATCATGCCTCGTCTGGATTCAGAGAGAGATTTGCTTGAGAGTCCAGTTTTACTCCAAAAGAGAAATGGTATTTTCTTACATAAACCTTATAATATTACCTTATATTATTACATAGCATTACATTGTGGCATAATAAGGTCAGTTAAAGTGGGAAGTATATTATGGAAATCCTGTGTTTTTTTCACCCCTGCTCTTCTCAGGGTCAGTTTCAAGCTCTCAGGAACTCCCAGCTCTCCCCCATTTTACCTTACATTGTTCACATTTGGCCATTCCTGTCGAAGTCTTAGAGATGTTGCTTTTGGGTCCTTTGAACGGGCTGCAGTAATGCTTGGGACATTGTGCTGACCTCAGAGTCCCCCCCCAGCTCTGTGAACTCTGAAACAAGAGTTGTCCTCTTTGAAGGTAGAAGCAAAATTATGTGTTCGCAACTTTCATCCATTGCAAAATAAAATCTCCAGATACAGCACCCAGCATTGCTGTAGAAATGCCTCTGTCATGAACCAGACAGGTTTTGCTCATGGTGAGCCTGTTCTGCTCTGTATCTGGGTTTTCTCTCCAGGCTGTCTAACCCCGTTCACAGCAGAGCCTCAGAGTTGTGTTGCACACCTGCACAGCTCTTAAAAACTTATTTTCTGCATTACTCTCTCACGGGTCACCTCTATTTTCTTCCATCTTCCCATGCTTTTTGTACCCGGGCAAGTCTTGGTATTCATAGGTAGCGACAAAGAGGAGGTGCTTGGAACTGCTTCACAGAGTTTCTGTGTACAAAAGCATTTCTGAACCACTTGAAGTAAAGTCCTTTGGTTAAAGGAGATCAGCATCTGCCAAAAATAAGCCCTCAGAGGCATTTCCACAGCCACATAAAACAAGCAGCCACCTGTGACTAAGTTGCATTTGATGTGATGTAAATAAACAGGCCATTCATAAACTGTTTTACTAGCCATTGTTTTATCAGCCAATAAATATCAGCAAGTGTTCATTAAAAAAGCATTGAGAACAACTAGAATAACTAGAAGGGTAAACAGTCATAAGATGGAGTGATATACCTTATTACAGCACCATGACTTTCATATTGTAGTGAAAATTCCTCTACCGTAAGGTGGCTACAAAAAGGCTGGAGAGGGACTTTTCACCGGGGCATGAAGTGATAGGACAAGGGGGAATGGTCTTAAGCTGAAGGAGTGCAGCTTTACATTAGAAATTAGGAAGAAATCCTTTACCATAAAGGTGGTGAGGCACTGGAATGGGCTGCCCAGAGCAGCTGTGGACTCCCCACCCCTGGAAGTGTCAAGGCCAGGTTGGATGGGGCTCTGAGCCACCGGGTCTAGTGGAAGGTGTCCCTGCCCATGGCAGGGGGATGGACCTACATGCTCTGTAAGGTCCCTTCCACCCAAATCATTCTAGGATTCTGTAATTAACATACCTTGTCTAGTTTGCTGAAGAAGAAATTATTCAGGGCTTCTACCTCTTGAACCTTATTGTAAGAGACTGACTTAAATTAGATGGTTTATACCTTTGTGCTAAGCTTCCTGTCAGATGGGATTTGGATACATAACTTGCACTGTCACTCTAAGTCTTGGAGGAACTTCCTCCATTGCTCTCTGCTGCATGCCTATTGTTTGTGACTTGAAATGATCCTCTCTTGTGTTATCCTTCAGCTAAAGGTGAACATTCATCCAAATCTCCTACAGAATTCAGTTTTCAACCTTTAAGAGAAGTCTGGGAAAATGTCAGCCGTATTTACTATTAGAAGTCGGGCTGAGGGTAAGCACAACTTGCTATTCCTGATGTCCACGCTTCTCACCAGCTCCCTGCTGGAGACTGTGTGGACTTCCCGAGGCAGAGAAGGAGACTCATGCCCTTGGTGTCAGGCTTAACAAAGGATTTTTCAGTTCCCACACGCGTGGCGAGGTGTGTCACGTTACTCACAGCCCCGTGGTCGCTGACAGCTCCCCACTGCTAAACCCAAAGGCCAGTCTGCAGCATGGATTGGGCACCCACAGACAACTCAGAGCTGGCTGTACTTGGTATTTATTAAAGCCCAGCATCTTGCTTCTCACTCAGACTTGCAACGTGGGCATCGTCTTTGTCTCGGACTGTTCTGTATCTGCAGAATACTTAGATCTGGATGTGTGTGTTCAGCAAGGTAAAGATTTTATTCACAACCTCAAACTTTCTTCTTGTCTCTCTGTTATTGCAGGATTCTCCTTGGCTTTCACATAGTCCTTGTTTGCTACTGGAAAGCTAATTTTCCAAGGCTACCTTTCTGCTTCAGTAGTTTCTGTGATATCTCTACTGTATTACATGCCTGTTCATCCAAGGCCAGCTGTGATGTACTTTCAGCCTTGTGATCGTCTCCCACTTGCTGTTGGTACATTCCCTTCCACCTTTCACTATCCTGTGCTCCAAGGCTCTGCCCACCCTCCTGTTACACATTCAAGAGTGCATGTTTTTCAGTATTTCCAAAGCATCCCAATTTCAGTCACCTTCAGATGGCTTTTCTAAGAAATGGCTGTGAGAAGGATGTTAACATCCCTTGGATTTCTGGCCAGTGCTGTCCTATGTACTGTCTATCTTCTGCTGAGGTTGAAAGCTTTCTAGGGCATGGGGCTGTTACTGTTCTGTTTGGACAGTCCCTAAAGCAACTTGTATGCAAATAATAAATAGTGCTAATTGCTAGGAACTCTGAGCATTATCAAATTATATCTGCTGAAGCTGATGTAGTGTTTTTAAAGAGACGGTGCCTTGAACAAGCCAAGTTCTCAATGGAAACTGCTGAAATAAGTGTGAAACAATTTCATTTTTGTCAAAGACTTATGCCACCTTTTGAACTGCAAAAGTTTCGGGCTGGCAACAATGCCACAAAAAATTACTGTCCTAGACTCCATTTTCCATTCAACACCTAGATTCAGTTTGAATCAGTGCTTCACTCTTAAAAACAAATTATTTCGTGTATCATCTGGCACCCTGAGATTTGCAGGTGTGGCATTCATAAACCACCTTAAACTTTTGAACTCTGGGACAACGAGCCAGCGGCTTGCACGCGATTCATTGATATGAATTCATTTTAACTCCAACATGTGGAAGGAAATTCACTCTAAGAATACAGCCGTAGATATTTAGAGATGTCCCAGATGGCCACGATGTATCTGTAAAGTGCCACTATGAAATAGTTTGTGTGATAAGAGACATGCTGGACCCAGTGAAGGAGGAGCCTGTGGTGTGAGCAGCTCTTCCCTGAGCCAGGCTGATGGTGGAGCCAACCCCTCTGGCACCTCCTTGGAAGACAGTGTTGGTGTTGAGCACCAGTGTTAAAACATCCAGATGGTGATCCAGCCACGGTACAATATTTGCGGGGCCTCGTTTGTCCCTTTGGCAGAGGTTACAAAGGCAGGCTCTGGTCTGCCCATCAGGCTGGGCCAAAAGCACTTGGTCTAATGAGTGAATCCGTGCCAAGGCAGAGTTAGGAGAGGCTGGTTTGTTTTTCCCTTGACATGCAGCTATTTTCTCCTGTCTGTACTTTCCTGTTTTGGTCAACCTGAGCATGGAACAAATGTGATAGGGAAGGGATGTCAGGGGAATTTTCCTCTCCTTTATTTTCTGCACAGTCTTGCATTCCTAGGAGAAGTTCAGAATGGGATGACAGTGCTGGAGGCACAGGAGCAGCAGCTTCGCTAAGGAGGCACGAGGAGGAGGAGAAGCCTCCAAGGAAGCACAGCACTGGCAAAGAAGGATTGTGTGAGGGTTGTGGGATTGGCTGGAATGCTGATGCCAACTTCTGGTCCAAGTTGCTTACAAGCCATTGGAGATTTGGGGTAGGAAGGCTTGTGCTGCATAGGACTGACTGAGGCTGTTTGATTGCTTTCCTAAGAACCTCTCCTGGTGCCATCTCAGCATGTAAGTGCACATTTAGGGATGTCAAGTCTCTTCTTGTCAGCTGTACAGGAGCGCTTCTCAAAAGAGCTTTTGTGTGGAGCAAGTGCCCAGACAGCCAGGCAAACCCATGCCAGTCTGTCCCTGTGTTTCCTATCCCGAGAGCAATACTTTAGACTGGAGAGCCAGGCACTGGCTGCCTGACCCAGGATGCTTGTGGTCTTCTCAGAGTAACACCACCCTCAACATGAGCTTGGCAGGTGCCACAGGGAAACACAGAAGGAAACAATTATGGACCTGTGAGCAAAGACTTCAGATGCTTTCCCAGCCATCACCCGAAGCAGTGTTGGCAGTGTTCAGCTGGTACTGGCAAATTCAGAGGTTGAAGCTGCCTTGGCTGATTGCTCACACCTCTGCAATCATGGAGCGTGGCTGGGAGTGAGCCCAGATGGGTGGGAAGTGAGAGCAGCACCTCTGGAGCCACCAGGGCTGTGCTGGCCACAAAAGCATGGCAAGAGCTGAGATCTGGGTAAGCCCCTGTGCTTGAAGGCAAACACCCTGGGCCGGGGAAGACTGGTGAGGGCGAGGGTGTGACATCGCCAAAGAGCAGAGACAGAATGAGGTGGGACAGGAGTGGCCCTGGCAGGTCCCCCACGCGGGGCGGTCGCGCTGGGCACGCACCTGGGGGCATTGGGGCTGGCAGAGCAGCGGTGCTGCGGGCAGGCAGCGCCAGCCCCGGGCTCTGCTCACAGCTGCCTGTGCCCTGGGAGCTGGCAGCAAGGACCTGGCACTCCGGTGCTGAGCCTGCAGACACCGCCCGCGCCACAGCCTCCCCTTTGGTTTTGGTGGCGACGCGTCCCAGAGGCTGGAGCTGCCTTTCCTACACCCACTGGGAGGATGTGGGATTTTCCTGGCTGCGAGGCACAGGATGGCTGCAAAATGCAGCAGCAAGGAGCTCTGCAGGCTGGGCCAGTGACTCAGCTGCTGGGGATGGGCAGGGGACAGTACAGAGAGGCTCTGCCCTCTGCCTGTGCCCAGCAGCCCGAGCCACGGTGCCCTTGGACACCTTAATCCAAATTTTGCCTCCCACCCCACTCTTCATTTTGCCCCACAGGAGGTGGAAGAAATTAATCCCGCCAGCAGCAGATACCCCAACTGGTTTGGAGAAACAAACACATGATTTTTATTTTAAAAACATTTCATTCCTTTCATCATAGTCATTTCTGCAGAAACACAGTCAGAAGTTGCTGTGTAGGAGTATGGATTTCTGGTAACAAGGCCACCTACACAGATCCACGGCAGGAAATAGGAAGCCCGAACCTAAAGCCTTCGTTGCCTTAGGCCGGGTTTTTGTAGAAGTGCTAAGCACCACTTAGTCCTGCCGAGGGCAATGGGAATAGATGATGGTGAGCCCTTCAGAGGGGGTGCTCAGGATTGCACCATCCTGGAGCTTGACTCGGTGAGTCAGAGCATTGCATGGGCATTTGATAGGCAGGAGGATTCTGAACCTTTGTGCAAAAACCCCCACCTAATAAATAATATCCTGTTTAATACAGCTGCTGCATCTTGTTTTGGTATGAGAAAGAATTACAAAACACTTGTTTCTTCCCACCCCCCTTCTAAAACAAGTTTCATTTCCAGGAAAAGTTCCTTTGATTGTGATACATAAGCATTTTCAAGTCATATTTTCTCTTGGATTTATAATATTGCTATTTTTAATACTGTAAGCAATAATACATTTGTTTTCTGCAGAAGAATCCTAAGCATTTACTTCACCCACATAGTGGCCCAGTTTATCAGGACTTGAAAAAAAATATTTTGCAGCAAGAACAGAAATAATGTTTAAACCTCTCAGCCATTTTGGTGAATATATTTGGTGAGTATTTGGTTCCTAATATTAAGGAGGAAGCTGGAAAAGAGCCGTGTAAGGGACATGTTTACCAAACACTAATCTCAAGCATAGTAATTTTCTGCTTAGAGAAAATAATTGTAGTTTTAGCACCTGTGTCACCTGTTGTCTGCTCTGCGTGAACTGTACTTTCACTGCCATGGATTTTTTCACAGAGAAAAAAAACCCTGCAAAACCTTAGTTAAGTTTATGTCCTTTCCAAAAGGAGCTATTCTGCTGCAATCATCTTCAGCCTCGCAGTGACGACAGTGCATGGACTGATTTAAACAAAACATCCAAACTTGGGTTTCTGTGGAATCCTTTGGCCACTCAGGGCATAAACTCTCTAAAGAGGAAACATGGGCAACACAGACTTGACACTGAGAGGATCTGATACCACGTTTCTAAAAGTTGGCAAAATGTTGCTTTTTTTTTTTTTTAAACTGAAATACCTCCTAGTGTTTCTAAGTCAGATCTGCAGTGTTTGCAGTCAGTTCTTCCTTGATGTTTAGAGCTTTCATGGTACTTCTCATTTGGAGTTCTGAAAAAATTTGCAGGAAAGTATATATCTGTTTTCTCTATATTGAGGGTGTTGAGCAGAGGCAGGTGGAGGAAGAACCATACTAGAAAAGAATTTCAGACAACTGCATGGATGTATAAATTATGCTGGGTTGGTTTGTTTGCATTAAGCTACATTTTTTGATTAAGAGTGGTTCAAAGTAGTGTTGGAGATGGTTTAGGTTAAGCTGTTGCATTTGCTGCCTATGGACACCTATTTTTATTGCTTTATTTAATGTTTGGGGGAGGGGAGGGCTTCTTTTTATAGTGAAACTTGTCTCACTGCTAGAACCAGTTAGAAGCTTTCACAGGACATAAAGTGGCCTTGAGGGAGGGCAAAGGCGAACTCACTGAGACTGCACCAGTTTGTTGCAGACCCGAACCTGGTACAAGGAGTTCCCATGCCAGTTCCCACAGCTCTTGCTGGCCCAGTGGGATTTTCACTCCAGGGAAATAAGGGCTAGACTTCTGCTCCATGATAACCCTAGAGTACACAAAGCCTATCCTATTTGGGACTAAAATGTTAGAGCAAATCCCCCCTCTTTCCAAATGACTGTCCCAAACTCACATTTGTACTTTTTACCTGTCAAAAGTATGTGAAACTCTTAATAATGATAGGACTGCAAGACTTGCACAGGCATAGACAGTGTATGTGTGTGTGCAGACGCATCCAGCATGAGGGGAGCAACAAATGCATGTGAAAAAGTTAAGGCTGTGGCCACAATCTTGCCACCTTCGCAGCTCAGCTCTGACAGCTTTGCTTTGTTCTTATTCGCTGTGTGAAATCTAATTCAGACAGCAAGAGGAAAAAAAAAAAAAATGACTTGAGCAATTTCAGGTTTAGTAATTAGTGGCAGTCAGCACTCCAGAGAGGTCAAGAGCTGTAGTTTTAGGTCCCCACAAGGCAAGTGGAGTTATGCCAGATCCCAGAGCAGTCTCCTAAAGGACAACACACTCACCTTGGGGACAAGGGTCTGATTCTCAAATCCTTGTTCCTCTTGACTCGAAGCAAGGCCACAATTCTGGCTTTCCCACATCCCAAAGGGTGGCCACAAGCGTCCTGCAGTGAGTCTGGCTCTGTCTGTCTGCTGGAAGTGGTTCCATTTGATAGCAGTATTCCCAAAGGGAGAAAATAACTCTACGGATTGGTCAGAGCACTCGGGGGGGACTGTGTGAAAGGCAAGCTGAGTTCTCCGCTCTCCGGGGAGCGTGCCTCTAATTATTGATACAGAGTGGGAGTTTCAGAAAGTGTGGTTTGGGGGTTTAGCTTTGAACAACCGACTAATAATTGCAGCATTTTGCACATGGGTTGTGTGAGAAGCCTTGTTTTCTTTTTTTCAGAGACAATAATTCTGTATCCAACCACGTATTTCAAGCCCTGTCTGGATGGTGTTTGTGAGTGTACTTTCTATCGTCACTGAAAGCCACAGAGGAGGGAAATAAGCATCAAAGCCTCCCTCACCTCACACTTCAGTAACTGGATGCCCTCTAGCGAGGCTGCGACGCTCTCAGGTCTGTCGGTCCTTACTTACATTGAGATATGTGACATTTCCGTGTGACAATGGGGAGTTCTGGCCCAGAGCACTTTCTGCTGCCCTAGTCTTTCTCAGAATCCGCTTACGCTATGCAGGGGTGCTCAAAAGCAGTTGTAGTATGGCAGTATCTGATTTATTTAACTCAGGGAGGAAGTTTCCAGGGAATTAATACTTGACATTTCAAATATGTGGTGTGGCTTCACCAGGCAGTTTGCAGGATGTGAGAGTTATTCTTCAAAACTCTAAGTGACCAATTTAAATACTTTAATATTAAATGCCTCATCAGTTTATGGAACTATTTGGGCTCTGTAAGACTCTTGGCATGTGAAAGTACACAAATGTTTCTTCTGTTGCGTTCCTCCATCCTCTTTTCAATGCCAAGATTAGGTGAAAAGAAGCCATTATTCCTCTGCAATGTTAGAAGTTGATCCTGCTTATTGCTCTGAAAACAAACTCACACCTAATGAAGTCAGAGCACAGCACTCCTTGGCAGTTCCCTGGGTCTTGTTTTCCTAAAGCCAGCTGAAGATTTGCCTTAGTGTGGGACTAGCAGGATTGTGGGAGTGTACTGTGGGCCTGAGAGATCATAAAGAACTTAAAAGTTGCCTGGTGGAAGTAAAATTGCCATGCAGTTGGCTTATTTTGGAATATAATTTGCAAGCAATTTTTTTCCTTCTTGAACTATTTTTTTTGAACTATTTTATTAAAAGCCTGGTACATTTTCATTTAAAAACATATTTCATTTGAAGTCACTTGTAACGTTATCTCCCAAGCAGCTATTGCCCTTAACAATGCTTTGATATTTAGCTGCTTGCCAAATGCAAACTGCAGTTCCACTTTCCTTTCTGCGCAGTATCTGACTGGCATGAACACTCAGACTGAAAGCCAGGCTTCGCTGCTGGTGCAGAGGAAAGATCTCAGCTGGATGCACACACTGCAGCCATCCGAGGGGAGTTCACAAAGGCCAGGGAAGAACCCGCTGTCCCGGTCAGCATGAAGGGAAACAGGGATGCAGAGGATGAGGCTCGCAGCCATCTGCCTCCCCTGGCCCTCAGGGCTGCCCAGGCTGAAGAGGGGACAAGATATTCCCCACTACCATGCAAACTGAAGTACCAGGAGACGTTTGTTCTGTCAACACTTGCACGTTCTGTGCTAATTCAGCCACTGCTTGCCATTCCAGACTTCAGTGATTAATGTGCAAACCAGAAATAGCGTTTCACCATCTTAGTATATACGGTAGGTATGATTGTGTGGCTTTTTCCTACCTTCTGAGGTCAGGTAATGGGATAAGAACAGGAAGAGAAAAGTGACATGCATCATAGGTAAACCACAGTCATCAATCTCTTCCTGTGGCAGCGTGAAAAAAGTGCAGTCACTCGAACAGGCTCTGGGATTCCCCATCATCAACTAGAACTTCGCATTTCCCTTTCTGAATGTACGTGGTTAGTACTAGAAACTTTTAATCAGCAGAGTGGAAGAGGAATTACGTAACAGACCATGGCACCTAAGAGTTCCTCTCTTAGAAAGAAGAGAGAAATAAAAGTGAAAATTTACTTGGTGAACCATTTAACACTAAAATAATTTTTGAGAACTTCAGAACGAGCACACAAAGTTCTTAACTTGCAAAACAGTTTTATTTCACACTTATACAAAGTTAAGACATTTTAAAACACAGTACTATAGATTACGTCTACTGCCATCAACTAAATAGGGAACTTGTCAGGTCTCTGGAATTTTACAGGCTTGGAAAGTTTTGGGACTGATTGTCTAATCAGGACCCAAGGACAAACCCTCCTGCGGAGCCACATAATTGGATGTCAGGGTGCATGTCACCCTTCTGTCACCCTAGTACAGAAGGAAACGTGGCTCTCCAGTAAGTCCTAGATTGACAGTATGTGCAAGAAATAGTCAAGAAAAGGAAGGTGCTCCTAAAAAAAACCCAAACCCAAACCTGCCATGTGCGAAATGAATTTGGATTGCATGGACCTAAATGCATTCAGTGTTCCACAGGTGTCCATGGAGAGCTATTTTTTCACTTCAGAACTGAGTCCTCCCTTCAACTTAACTGGTAACAGCGAAAGACAAAATTTACTCTACTGCATCGTAGAACTGAACTTCTCAGGTACCTAAAATCCTGGAGTAACAGCAGCTTTGGTAATGTCTGGGGAGTAAGAACAACGGCAACGGCACAAGGTGTTGCCTGGTTATACAATAAACTTTGGTGACCCAAGCAGGTTACATTCAAGTTTTGTTCAAGTTTCGGGTGACCAAACAGAAGAGCATCTATGGATGGCACACAGCTCCAAATGAAGAACCAAGGCTGGCTAGCTACATTTGCTTCCCACCAAGTCCAAAACCAACTTGCCACAGGAAAACACTGTTTCATACAGACAAATAAGCAATTCACTTTAGAGTCTTCCATGGAGATAAACAAAAGGAGACAAATACCAAAAGATAACCTAAAAACCTTAAAAGGAATAAAAAAAGTACTGTGCTTGTCCCTTCAATCTGTAGCTTTAGGAAAGTCCAAGTGGCCTTCCCAGCAGCAGCGGGGATCTTTGCGTCTCAAGTGAAAAGCTTTTTAGTGAAATAGTAAAGCACAGGAGGTTTTATCCAAAATGGGAATCAGGGAAATTGTTATTATCAGGGAGAGAGAAAGGGACCCTGCCTTGCAGGTTCTGTTCCTCCTTCCTTTTCGCTTCTGCAGTATCTCATTTTAACAGTACTGGGCACTGCAGCCCCCTCTTCCCCAATTAACTTTGTTGAAGAATGAACAAAAAAAAAACCTGTCCTTTCAGACTGGCAGAAAATATGGAGGAGACACAAGCCCAGTTTTTAAGTCTTTTCCAGGTTATCTTTTGGAGCAGCTGTGTAGCAAGGCAACAAATATTAATACAAGCTAGTTTTCTTCATGATTCTCAAGAATTCTTGCTCACTCACTTCTCCATCTCCATCTCGATCAGCTTCATCGATCATTTCCTACAAAACACATTGTACATTTGGTCAGGCACTGCACTCTTAACACAAGATGCTCCACTCATTGAAACAACAACAAATCAGAAGCACTTCATGTGAAAACATAACTGTTTATTTGACTGCACTTCATATTTCTGACCTCTCAGCCCCTTTTGTATAGGCATAAATCTCTACCCAGTCCTCAGGAGCTACAGGAGTGGTCTGTGCCTGTTAGGAAAGATCTGGTGAATCTGGATTTACCTGGAGTTCTTCATCTGTTAGATTTTCTCCCAGCTCCTTGGCAACCCTTTTCAAGTTTTTGAATGAAATTTTCCCTGTCCCATCATCATCAAACAATCTGAAAGCTTTCAAGATTTCCTCCTGTGAATCCTTTTCACTCTAAGCAAGAGTAAAACACACATAAATTAGAAAACTCCTGACTCCAGCTGCTTATTCTGTCACAAGAATTTCTGCTTAAGAACTCCTACCATTTTTTGTGTCATCATGGCTAAAAAGTCTTCAAAGTCAATGGTGCCACTTCCTTCCTTGTCAATGTCTGCTATCATTTTCTTAATCTCTTCCTTCTTCGGCTCAAAGCCCAAAGCCCTCATTGCAACCTGCACCACAAACAAATTGTCAGGAGGTCACCAAAACCGGGGTGTAAGCAGCTGGGCTAAAGCTTGTTTCATTTCCTTGTCCAAGAATGTGCTAACAATTCACTGCAATGAAAACACCTTGGTATCTCTTACCAGCTTCTTTCACCTTTCCAAACAGAAACAGTGTAGGTTTGATATTCTTAAGATGTTCTTCTTCCTGTACGGTCTTGTGGAAATCCACAGTTAGTATTAGGCAGAAATTTTCCTGCTGAACACTTTTCTAATGGAAAGTGTCAGCTTATCAGAGATGTGTGTTTTCTGACCAGTTCCTTGCAATGGGACAACTTGAAAATGTTCCGTTTTATTTTAGAGGGCAACACTTTCTATTGTAAAATATCTATTATTTTGAATTTATTTTGAAAAAGAAAACAGCTTTAAATGGTTGATACTAAAACAATTCAGCCTGTTTTAAGAACTATATTTTACCACGTATCATCTGCATTCAGAGAACACTCTCTCCTTAACCAAGCACAAGTACTTCCAAGTAAATCCTGAGCCAAGCCACAGGCTTAGGGAACTCATGCTTCTAGACTATATATGCAGAAACTGAAGCAGAGTCTGTGCATGTGAGAAACCAAGGTCAAGGAGATAATGAAAAGGTTCATGCTTAGAAAAAGATAAGACCCATAAAAACACAGGGAGAGAACTGAGAATAATCTTCCCCCTTGTACTGCTGTGTGTATGCAAGTGCACACACACTACCTGAATTGTTACTGAAATGCAACTCAGATCTCTGTTTTGTTCCTTTTGCAAAATAAAAACCGGGTAATTTTTGGACTGCATGTATGCAAATATGGTTGTAACTTTCCTGAACGTGTGCAAAATCTGTGTTTAGTTCTGAGATGAAGAAAATATTTGATATTCTGATGTTCATCCCAGAATAACCAAAGTCCACTTCCCAGAAACAACCCCCTCAGTCAGGAACACTGAAACAGGTACTGCATGTACCTAAACAGAAGAACTGTTTAGTTCCTCTAATGCTCAGCTATTCCAAGTTAACAGACCTAAATATCTACATATTAGACAAGCCTGTCTGCTCTGAAGCATTACGTGCAGAGTACACCATGCAGCACACCCCAAATTCAGTCGTAACAGCAAGCCATTACTCTTGTTCATACTCCAAAACTATTTTACAGCAGGGCTGGACAAACAGAAAAAGCAGGTGCAGTTTTGAGATCAAAGACATTTTCATGCAAGGAAAAGGAAAACAGTTTGAAAACCTTCAGTTCCTTTATGTCGATGCTTCCCGATCCATCGGTGTCAAACAAATCAAAGGCTTCTCTGATCTCCTGCTTTTGCTCTTCTGTAAGTTCTGGTTTCAAGCCACTTTTCTTCCGCTGGGCTGTGCCTAAGCCAGGTTTTCTGTAGTTGGATGCCTTCAGAAAGTGGGGCAGAGAACAGGTAAGAAACAGCCCGTTCCAGGGAGAATTCAAAACATACAAAACGATAAACAACAGTAAAGCTGTAGCAGAAGTGAGAGACATCCCTTGCTAAAAGTGGTCTCTAGGCTCATTTCTTTGGTTACTCCAGAAAGAAACCAAGCAAAGACTTTGTTCCTGGGGTATGTGCATTTGGGCTCCATGTTTTCTGTTTTAAACAGGAAGATCCTCGACTGAAGGGGGAATGCCAGAAGAACAGGAGGGCAGCCTGAAAACAAACACCCCACTGAGGTGACCCGAGACCCCCTGCAGCACCTCCTGCAGCTGCCTGGATGTGTCAGGAGGGGATTCACCTGGAAAACGTGAGTACATCATGCTCGCAGCTAAAAAGGGTGGGTGCACGGGGTTTCCACCGTGGGTGGGGGGGGGACACAAATTCAGCCGCCCCTCCCAAGCCAGCACTGAGAGCACCTGCCCTGGGGGAGCAAAGGATAAAGGGGGGTGTGCAGCTCCAGGCACAGGTAACAACGTGCTCTGGGAGAGCAACACGAGCTCCGTCCCTTTGAAGGAGCACTAATCTGCTTGTGCTGAGCCGGTGCCTCATTATCCAGGCCAATTCCGAGGCCTTTCCTGCCTCCGGTGTGAGCTGCACAGTGCGGAGCCTGCGGGGCCCTCCCTCCTGCAAACATGTTTTCCTCGAGTCTAGTTTCGTTTTTTAAGCCAGCAACAGGCGGATTTTAGTCCTTCGGTCTTGAATCCGATGGAAGGAAACGCCAGCCCCTGCCACCCCCAGCTTTAGTCGGTTGGGCTTCCTAAAAGTAAATAAACACCAAGCGAGGAATTTGTTTTCCAGCTACTGCTGACCCCTCCTGTATCTCAGCTGAGTTGCTACCATTTTTCTGGCAGGGATTTCTCTCTTAAATACCCAACGTATAACACAGAAGATTCCATTTCCTTGTAGTTAGACAAGAAATTTCATTCCCCCCCCCCCCCCCCCACGTGGTTCCTCCCAGGCAGGATTGCAAACCAATCCGCCTGGCTTTTCCCCTGCTACCAACACGGGCATCAGATTTTTACCCTTTTACACGCCGCCCCGGGAAAAACCCACGGGAGACACTCTTCCCGACTTTAAAGGCTTATTGTCCCGTTTATTTCCAGCCCGAGCTGTGCAAATCCCCCCCCGGCCCGGAGAGCGCCACCCCAGCCTGCCGCGGCAGGAAGCGGAGCGGCTCGGCGAGCTGTGCCCACACGAACCAGGGGCCTTCCTCCCCACCCCGGGCTTGCCGAGCGCATTTTGCCAATCCCGGTGGGGTTTTTTTTTTTTTTGGGGCTTGTTTTCCACCGCGCGGGGGGGGGGCGGGGGGGGGGGGCGCGGTGGGAGGTAACCCGGCGGCCGGCGCGGGGGGGGAG
>JAWWEU010000125.1:4884905-4912344 GCA_035583155.1 Acropternis orthonyx
TTTTCGGGTTTTTTTGTCCCCGCGGGGGGGGGGGGGGGGGTGGGGGGTGCGCTGTGCGAGGTACCCGGGCGGCCTGCGCGGGGGTGGAGCCCGAGGGGGGTCTGCGCGGCTCCTGTAGGGGATGGGGATGGGGAAGGGAAAGGGAAAGGCGCGCTCACCATCCAGCCGGGAACGGCGCGCCGGGACGGGACGGGACGAGCCGGGACCGGGGCGGGACGCGACGCAACCGGCACGCGCCGGCCGGTCGGCCAATGAGCGAGCCGGGCGCGCCGGAGGGCCCGCCCCCTCCGCAGCGTGGGCCAATGGCGGCGCGGCACGGCCGTGATTGGCAGGCGGGGGGGCGGGAGGATGGGCGGCCGCCGTTGTCCTGGCAACGCTCGCGTAGGGAAGCGCCGGGAAGGGCCGGGAGCCGCCGGGAAGGGCCGGGAAGCGCCGCCCCACCGGTGAGACACCCGCTCCCGCCGTGTCCCCCCACCCCCGGCTGGCCTCCCCCTCCCACGGCGGTCCGGGAAGGCGCGCCCTCTCCCCGAGAAGATGAGCGGGATGGGAAAATGAGCGGTTCGGGGTTTGGAATGGCTGCGGAAAGGGGCCTTTAGGGGCACGGAATGAGCGATACGGTGAATGGTGCTGTGCCCGAAAGGAGCCTGGCAGGAGAGATGGGGCAAGGTGTTTCCAAGAGCTTGCAGTGACAGTGCGAGGGGGAACGGGCTCAGAGGGAAAGGGAGTAGCTTCGTGTTAGATATTAGGGGGAAATTCATCCCTGTGAGGGTGGCGAGGCCCTGGCACTGAGAAACTGTGGCTGCCCCATCCCTGGAAGCCTCCGAGGCCAGGCTGGATGGGGCCCTGGGCAAGCTGGGATAGAGGGAGGTGTCCCTGCCCATGGCAGGGGGTTGGAACTGCCTGTTCGTCGGGGTCCCTGCCAGCCCAAACCATTCCGTGAGTCTGTGATTTGAACCTGGGCGTAAAAGGTATGGGGCTCGATGCTTGATGTGTATGCTTTATAATTCAAAAAGGAAGTTTTAGTTTAATCCAGGACTCTGACGCGGAAGAGATTTTTGAGGGAAGGAAGACTTATTTTTGGTGTGTTTAAAATGAGCGGGAGATCAAAAATTTTAAAGCCTTGGCAGTTTGTGAGGTATTAAAAAGTGGCATTGCTTTTCGTGCACGTTTAATGAACTGTTGATGCGTGCTAAACCGACTAGATAGAACTGGAATCAAGTAAGTTTGCTTTTCCAGATTTTGAAGGTTAAACCTTTCAAAGGTATAACTACTGGTACCAGGAAGAATCTATACAGACCACCTGTGTTTTGCACATAATTAGCCCATTCTACTCTAATGAACTTTTCCCCTAAGTATGGCAAATAACTCAAATCCCAGACAGCAGGTCAGGAGGGAGGTGGTAGCTCTATACAGTCTGCACTGCCCCAAGTTTAAGAAGCCATGGGAATTAAGAGCTTGTCACTCTAAGCAAGGCAGAAACAATTCCATGGCATTTTAGCAACATGCCATTTCAGCAATTGTGTGCATTGGTGTCTCATAATAAGTGCACAGGAAGAAGAACTGTTTTATACAGAGTAGAGCTGTGTTCAGGGCTAGACTGTTCAACTAATTTTGGGGGGATTTTGTGCTCTGGCTTGCTGGGAGGTCGGGACAGTAAGTTTGTGTTCTGTCTGCAGATGCTGCCCACTGCCCATGGCTTTCAGGGATGTGAATGCAAGGAGACACATTGGGCTCCAGCAACTCTCCTCCTTGGCATCGACTGGGAGAACATTTCTGGGGCCAATGAAATCTCATAAATTCATTGTGGATGAGAGCACCAACCAAAGCACATTGATTTGTTCTGCTGTTAGACTGATTGAAAGTTTGGATTTGACTACTGCTGCCGGACAGCTTCTTAATGAAACCATTCAGGCACAGAACAAGGAGTTTAAGACTGGGATGAGTACCCTGTTGTTCCTCGTTGGTGCGTGGAGCAATGCCGTGGTGGAGTGCCTCCAGCAGAATGTTCCTGTTTCGGCAATAGTGTCTGTGATGTCTGAGGGGCTGAGCTCTTGCTGTGAGAGAGTCCAGTGTCTTCAAATACCAATACATGATGTAAAGAAAGAGCTGTGTTCTAGCAGAGTTCAGCCAAATGCTTTCAAAGGCAAAGCTTGCCAACTTGAACATGATAGTCTTCTAAATCCTCAGGATTTGCTGTATTTCCAGAAAGATATTTCTGCACCAGAAGAAGTCATTCCAATAAATTCTTGTTCCCATCAAGGAGGTGATTGTAATTTGAACAAGTGCCTGGTTTCACCCTTGGTTGGCTTTGGTTCTGGGGCTTCTCTTGTCAAACCGGTGGGTGACAGAAGTTCATCTGTGATTTCTGGAAGTGGTGTTATCGCATCCAGCTGTGTCAAACAAAAGTTAACCCACAGCAGACACTTCACCGCTTTAGGAAAAAGCCCTTTTTCAAGTCAGAAAGTTAGTTTTCAGGGATACCTGTCGGGACCATCAGCAGATCCTTGTGAATGCTGTGGTTTAGGACACCTGGCAATGGCTCTGAGCCACGGAAATCAGACTGGTGCGAAACTGCTCCAGAGCATTGCTGTGTATCAGCAAGAGAGAGCAGAACGCAGGGGCTCTTCCCAGCTTAACGTTGCAGAGATTGTGACATGCTCTTTGGTGGGACTGCCTGAAAGCTATTCCTGTGTCTCTCCAGGCTTTGTCACATCAGTGTCACCAGAACAAGCCAGAGTCATCAAACACTTTGAAGACAAACCCCTCCAGGTTGTGCTGGTGGACGGTGACCTAACGGAGCAGTATCGTCACTTAGGTTTTAACAGACCACGTAATGTAAGGACCATACTGGAGCATCCAAACCTCCAGGCAGGCAGGACAGGAGACACGTGGCTGAGCAGAATGTTAGATATCCTGCTGAGCTTCGAGGTAAACCTGGTTTTGGTCAAAGGAAACGTGTGCGAGAACTTAATGGACAGCTGCATCGCAAGCAGGATATTGGCGATTGGTTCTGTGCCTCGGGAGGTGTTGTGTGCCTTTGGGGAGGTCACTGGTGCCCAGCCAGTGACATACCTGACCCAGGTGAAGGCTCCCTGTGTCGGGAGCGGGGCCCGGGCGGAGCTGTGGGAGGCCGGGGATGGGCGTGCGATGGATCTGGGCGGGCTTGTGCCGGTCCGGCTAAACGCGCGAGGCCTCCCTCTGCTCACGGCCGTGCTCGCCACCGCTGTGGCTGCAAAGGGGCAGCTCCTTGAAGACCAGTTCTGGACTTTGGTGTACCGACTGCACCACGCTTTGAACGACGGGAAGGTTTTCCCTGGGGGTGGCGCAGTGGAGCTCTTGTGCCTCAGCCACATCCAGGCGCTCACAGAACAGCCTGTGCCACCAGCAAATAATAAGGCTGGGAAAGAGTTTCCCAGTCCTTGGCTGGCAGCACCTGTGGCAGAGTATAAATCCCTTGTGCTCCAAGCACTGGCAAGGGGCTGGAAGCGGTACCTTTCCGTGGTCATGTGTAACACGGCAAAGGCTCCGTCGGAGTTGGAAGCGTGTGCCTTAGTGGACCATCACCTCAAGGAGGCAGCGGGTTGTGGCTCTCCCTCAGCGTACATACTGGGATTGTTTAGAAGAGGTGATGTGCTCGGGGGTGGCTCTGGGCCCTTCGCTGAGCACGGCGAGGGTTTAAGGGTTTATGATAACGTTGCGGCCAAGACAGAGGTGTGGCGGAGAGCTCTGGACCTGGTGCTGCTGGTGCTGCAGACAGATGCTGAAATTATCACAGGCCCCAAAAGGAATCAGCTGTTGAACTCGCCCATGTCAAGTGAATTTATGTTTTTGTAGGACTTTTCAATCCATGAGTCAGCAGGAGAAGTCCGGGTTCAACCTCAGTGTCTTCATAGTTTATAAAGCAAACACTGAGATGTGATTGTGACTTTAGAGTGTAACAGCAGAGACCAGAATGAGAGACAGTCACAAGGTAATTTCTTACTTCTAGAAATGGGAAATAAATAACAAACAAAAATCACTTGTGGGCTTACCTCTGACCCTAGCCATGTGTTTCTGGCTAAATAATAGTCTGTTGTGGATGTCTTCTAAAGAAAGGTAGGGATTTCTTACAGAACATTGGAGCGCTTGTGTTAAATTAAAGAATATTTATAATGTAATTAATTATTAATATCTTGTTCTTAATTTCTGTACATTGCAAACCTAAGAGTTAAACTTGAAATAATTTTAGCATTACATTTTACACTAAGAGATCGTATTAGTAGATTCTATTTTTGCATGTTTATAGGGTCCATAAATCTCCTATTTTCCAGGCTGAATCCTTCCCTTTGGTGTCATTGACTGGATGTATCCCCACAAAATTTTCTTTTACATCATGAACTGGATTTTTAGATGATTTCCATGGGGTCTTTCAGTTATCTTTGCAGAGAGGAAAATGTTCTGTATTTTAGGTGTTGGCTAAAAGCTGTAAACAAGTCTCTCATTGATTGAGGCAAGGCATTTTTACTGTGTTACAGCACTTAGAATTTGAAAGCAGAGCCCTGAAGAACTGGCACATCATTGCAAGAAAGAGGTGTGTAACTATGGAGATACTTTTTTCCTGAACCTGGCATTCTGAATCACACTTAAAATTGAAATGTCTCACCAGTCCAGTGAAAACAGAATGGAAAAGGAATGGAAATGGTGATGCTAAAGCGGATTCTTCCTTTCAGGAACTTTCTCATTAAAATGCTGATGGCTGGCAGTATAGATAATGAAATTCATCCCCAAATAAGGCCTAGATACATATAGGGATGAGTGTGTGTATTACAGTAGTGTTATATCTCTGACCTGGAGCTACACATGTTTTGGTTTTCTGTCAAACTCCAGAATTCAGTGGATCTGGGGAAAATCTCATCAGTACTGTAGGGGTTTATAGTTCTAGATTGGAACAGTACTTCCTAGCAGCGTAGGGATCTAGTTATATTAAAGTTTTGATCAGCCTGCAATTACATTTTCATTATTAATCAGTTGGCAAATTGATGCTTAAGTGTACTAAGACATGAGAAAGAAGATCAAAAGAGGCAGAAGGAGCTAGTGGCTGTTAAGTGAGAATGAACTGGAAACACAGCATATAAATAAATATAAAAAGGCTCTTTGCTCTGCAAGTGTTTGCAGCTCATGTTTGGCTTTATACTGGGGGGTTTTTTTAACCTCCCATACTGGGTGTTGCATAACCCCAGTTCCCAAGAAAAGACCCACTTGCACTTTATTTGAATAATAGAGTTAAGTGTGTTATGGAAAAACTGCAGACATGAATTGTGTTGAGGTGGTCCAAACATCTATTTATGGGGCTCTTAGACACTGAGAGCTGACGCACCAAGTGTTGAGAAAGTCCAAAATGATGTAATTTTTCCAATCAGGCTTTTAAAAAGCACATAATGATATATTTAAATGCTGCGATGCCGAAACCAGGACAAGGGGTTTTCTAAAAAGCTGTCAGGCATTGTATTTTGGTTAATTTACACTTGCTTTTTTACAGGCCAACAAAATGGAAAATTTTATAAACTAGCTGGATACTGTGTCCTGCATCCTCTTCTGCAGTTTGGAGTACAATGTACTGGTGTGGCTGCCTCAGCCTCAAGCCTCTCAAACCTCTTTGCAACATGGGCTGGAGGTCCTGTGCGTGTCTGCCGTGGCGCTCGGCTCAGGGAGCGAGTTCAACATCTGCCACGGCCGGTTCCGGCTTCTGCCAGGCAGAGGCTCCTCCTCTGCACACAAAGGCTGTTTGTGTGGAGCATGACGTGGTGGAGGAGCTAAGCTTTTACATGTGATGTGCTTGGCACATTGGGAGATGGCAGATTTCGGGGGAAGGGTCGTCCCAAGGCATTGGCAGCGTCTCAGTCCCTGCTGAAACCAAGTCCTAGTCAGGTGCCTTGTTTCTCCCTTGCATCCCAGTGTCATCATTCCCAGCTCACTCTTCCTTCTGTTTAGGGCTAACGTTTCTCT
Organism: Acropternis orthonyx; assembly: GCA_035583155.1. Lineage (NCBI taxonomy): Eukaryota > Metazoa > Chordata > Aves > Passeriformes > Rhinocryptidae > Acropternis > Acropternis orthonyx. The sequence continues at coordinate 4,890,891 of JAWWEU010000125.1, forward strand.
TTATAAGGCCTTGAGGATTTCCTGAAATGTAGTAGAGGGCTTAGTGATAGCAACAAGACCCTTGTCTCAAGCTGGGCCAGCCTAGTGGGCACAGCCTGCTTTCAAATCGTGGCTTTATAAAGACTGATAGCCTGGTGAGCCAGGGTTGCCAAGAGGCACCTGATGGTTTCCCTGCTACCAGGTATGCTGAAAAATGTGAGCTAGGAAATGTAGGAGACAATGGTTCCCAGGTAGGCAAGGGAATGACTGTGGGAGAGTGGGGACTGGGAAGGTTAAGGTAGTTATGGAGCAGGAAGGGCTGGAGCAGATGACTGGACTCAAGAATTGGGAGAGTCAAGACAGTTTACTTGTACTGACTTCCTGCTGATATCCCAGGCCAGAGCTGCTGGAGAGGCTGGGAGAAGGTTTTCCTTTTTCTTTTTTTTTAAGGGGAGAGAGGTGGAGAGAGGGATCTAATCTAGGAGAAAAGTTATGGAGTGATTTTCAGCTCTGCTCACAAGGACCACATGACTGGCAGACCTGAGTCATCCCATCAGTTCCATCATCAGCAAAAAGTCGTTCTTACAGCATCAAGACCTTCCTCCATGAAAAGCAGGTTGGCTTTGCATAACCAACCCAGGCAGGACATCTAGAGGAGTTGAACCAACTCTGCCAGGTATCAAGTGAATTAAATGTCTTGTTATTGATTTTTTTTTTTTAAATATTTTTCCTGTTTAAGCTCTGGAATGCCCTACTGTATGACAGTGCCATACTCAAATGTCACTGAGCTGCTCCATCGAGGAGGGGCTTGCTGTTCCTGGAACCTGGACTGCTGTGCACTACAGGCACTTCTGGGACTAACAGAGACTCACTACAAGCCTTACAATTCGTATAAGGCAAATTGGCAGGGAGTCTTAAATTGTCCAGTTGTTTTCCTACAGCTACTCTAAACCAGGGATCTGGTACTGACCAGCTGTAAGTGTGGGTTTTTTATCAAACCCACAGGCATCATGGGGTGCTTTTTACTTTTGGGAGGGAGCAGGTTGTGACTGTGTTCAGAAGTGTGGCACATACATTTACTTTGTCCCTTGCATAACTTCTTTGTGGTAATTCTGTCTCTGGGGATTGAAGCTGAACTTCTGGCAACTTCTAAAAAGGCCTTTTTCAACCTTAAGGATTCTGTGATTGTGACCATCCATACTGCTGTTCCTACAGCTTTTTTTCTCACAGTCACTTGTGGAAGTGTCATTTATTGATAGCACTTAGAAGCAGAAGGAGTATATTCCAGTTTTATTCCTCTCCACAGATCAGCAGGGTCTGTGTGACATCAGTTGGAATAATCAAAAAATCACAGACTAAATTCTGCCACTTGCCACCAGCATTGCTGCATTAATTAACCATTTATTGCAAAGCTGCAGCACCAAGATCTTTTTCTTTCAAGGCAATGTGTTAACCAAGCATGAATAGATCTACAGTCTTAAAAGGCTTTTTCGTTGTAGATAATGTTGCTCCAAGAACTAATGTCAACGGGGGTGATTTCAGCACAGTTGCAGGGAGAGAACAGCTCAGGTATGTGCACAAACTGGGTTCGATACTGAATGGTGGAAGGAAGCAAAGAACACTCCTCTATATTTTGGCTTCCTACTTGTTTATTCTGCTGGTAATACCCATTTCTGTAGACTTTTTAGAAGCCTCCACAGTGGTGTCTTTAGCTGCATTTCAGTGATGGTTTGCTGTGTGTGGATCCAGTTTGTTGCATTATGTTCCTGACAACTTTGTAGGGACAAGGACAGTCTGGGGCGGAAATTCCCCAACTTCTCCTTCCACATCAGGGCCCTGGTGATCCCTGGGGAGTGGCTTCATGTCACATTTAATCCAACCCCAAGTTTCCCAGCAGTGAGCCCATTTGGGAGGAATCCTTGGGTGCTTTTCAGAGGGGTGGAAAGAAAGGCTGGGCCATGATCATGCACAGATAGTGAAAGAGCTCCTGGAAGGAGGGAAACCAAGGCCTGTATTTGGTTTCCCTGCTTAGCAGAGATTCAAAACGAAGAACTGTTTAGATGAAAAGGAATTCTTTCCTTGGGGACCAAGTGCTAATCCAAACAGTAGGATTATTTTTTTCATTATTGCCAGAGTAGTAAAGATAGCATGCAGTTTTTATTTGGAAGTAATGGGAAGACTGGCCCCTGACTGTCTTTTATTCCAGCTCCAATCAGTAGAGTGGGGTCTAGGGCTATTCACAACTTTTGTCTGCAGTGTTGTGAGACCAAATGTTTAACCACCATTGCAGATTTGGAGAGATGACTAAAAATAACAGTTGGTGGACTTAATTATTTCCAAGGTGTAATCTGAGTCACTGCTTTCACTGACTAAACTTAAAAACAAAACAAAAACAAACAACAGAACCCCCCTGTTTGTTCCTAATGGAGAACCAGAATAACTCCAGAGGAGTCGTATAAAAGAAATTTTATTTAGATATATACATATATACACACATCCTAAAGCAGAACAGGCACAGTTTCTCAATTAACAACATTAACTTGTAGTCTAGTCATACAATCCTGGAGTAGGGAATTTATTCATCTCCTGTTTAAGTCAGAGAAAACCATGAAAATACCTCCTTTTTCAGAATAACTATCTATTATCAGTAAATCCTATTTTTTCCCAAACAACAGCAGTCCCTGCAGTAAACTGAAAGGAATTGTGTCTTGTCTTGGGTATTAATGCCAGTATTCCACTTGCTGCTCCCTTCATTTGGAATTCTATCCATGGGATGCAGCTCAAAGAAATGCCTGTACCATGCACATACTGTTTGAGGGGAGGTGAGCACAATTCCATGTCAGTATAATGTCTTTGATTCCCTCCAGTGATGCAAATGAGACTAATACACCTGCAGCAATACAGGTATGTTGATTAGATCAGCTTAATTAACTGGCAAAGTCCTCCCAATATAAGATTGCAGTTCCTTGAGTGTGCCTTGCTCGAGGTAAGGGGCAGTCAGTGTCTGGGACCTCCCTTCTCACTGCCCTTCATCTCTTCGTTTATGTAAGCACTGTTTAAATAGCCATCCCAGCCATATCATCCAAGTTCAGGGGACTGGCCTTGTGGAGCTGTTTAGCTGATGGCTGCCAGAAGCCAGGAAACAGATATAACTGGCAATAAGAGAGCTTTACTGGAAAAGAACCCCAAATCTCTCTCTGTTTATGTGAAGTACCAGGCAATTAACTTGAAAAATGGTTTTATGTGCGACCCTGGCTATGCAGTTTTCTATTTGACATCCCAAATACAAGAGCAGGGCTGTAAATAACCTCTACAGAACGGCCAAATGCCGGGTCAGTAATTGCAATACGTGGGGTTTCTGTGGCTAATATGGGAACAGCTCTCAAAATCTCAGCTCCAGTGGTGGGTACTCGAGACTGTTTCCCAAGAGAGCTTGAGGAGGACCTCCAACCTCCCAGATTCCTCTCACAACCATTCATAACACCAGTGAACCTGTGGAAGAAGAGAGGATTTTCAAGGCCAGGAGAAGCTGGAGTGTCTTTTATTTGTTCGAGTCTCATTATTAAACAGACTTATTACTAAGCTGCTGGAGAAAAGTCTGCCAAAAATAGAGGAGCTAATTTAGAGGTATGTGACTTGTCTGTGCCAGGAGGTGCTGTTGGAGTTAGCTGTGTTTGCTCACCTGTAAAGCAGAGCTGTAGACTGCCCTAAACGTGGCACTTGGGATTTAACACTCGGCCATTGTACAAATGGGATGTTCCATTCCCTGCCCTCCCTCAAGCACTCGGGTCCATCTCAGATAAGAAGTTGAAACAGGGTTTGTTATGAATTGGATTTTCTTTTAAAAGGCCAACCAAGCTGTTTTTGTTCTGGTTTATGTGTTGCTATGAGCCACTACCACAAGTTCAGTTCTTGAATGAGAATTCACAGATGCTTTTGCTGCTGTGCGTGTGGGACAAGATGTTATTTTGCTGATATGTTGTTCTCGGGAGACTGGAGGGGAAGGGGAAATCATACTTTGGTCATGAATTAATACAGGAACCAGTGCTTTTTCATTAAAAACATCAGTCAAGTCTCCATGGCTTTGGGGAGTTGGTCCCTAAGAAACAGATCATTGCGAAACCTCAATCGCCTGTCCTCCCTCTTCTGAATCCTGGAAAAGGCTGACTTTCTGATCACTTCTTAGAGGAAAGAAATATAAGATTGAGAACTGCTGGTGCTGATGAGGAGTGCAACCTTCATTAAAAGCCACTCTTTCTCAGATGAACATCTAATAAGCTCTAAGAGCAGTAGCAATGGGTTAGTGGTGACATGGAAAACATTTCCTTCAGAGCTGCAGCAGGTTGAGCCATGCTTTCCACTGAAGTATTTGATGAGGATTAAGAGCCCAGGATCCCTAGGTTAAAGGATGTCTCCTGCAGGGAATGGCCCCTAGAGAGTGGTCACTTTTGGAAACAGTCATATCCAGGGCTGTCAGTCTGTTTCTTATCTTTAAAACTGCAAACTCTGTAGAGAAGAAACTCTTGAATCTATTCATATAGTATGAAACAAAATGAGGCCTTGGGTACCGATCAGGAGTCAGAATTATTGCAGCAAGGAATGAGTGAATGTTTGATGTCATTTCCTTCATTTGCAAACCTGATAAAGCTGTTGGAATTTGTCAAAAATCCTTCTGCATTGCTTGCCTGTACAGAATTCCCACCAGTCTGGACTCTGTAAGGGTAGTACCTAGGACAGGGTAGTTCTTGGAGAGTAACAGTAAACTTTGACAATGAACACGGTAGCTCTCTTTTGGAGTATAGGGTGAAGATTAAACCACAGTAGTTATATCGTGCCAGGCAGAGCTACGAGGAGTCACAGAACATACAGTGCAAACTCAGTAGGGCAGAACCCTTCCTCTACATATGAACTGGCAGGATGGAATGAATGTCATCCTTTTAAATGCCGTGGAAATGAAATGAGACCTCAGTATATGTGTGGAGGGTTTGGGTTTCACTAATTCCTTTTAACATCTCTCTGAAAGAGTTCCCCATAATCTGCAGTCGTTTACTTTACACGCAATCTCTTTATTTATGGCTTTGATATTTGGATCTCTCTCTGTTTGTCTTGGTCTGACAAAAGCATCAGAAGCAGCCCCTTGTCATGTTTCCTGTATCACTGATGTGATGCACTGCTGGGTCAGGCCTGTTTGACCGCAGTGGTTTTAATATTGCAAGCAAAAAAAACGAGCAGGCTTGGTTGCTGCAGGTTTGAGGAAAATCCTTACTTGTTCTGTTTGGTTTTGTTGGGGTTGTTTTGGTTGTGCTTTTTTCTAAGTGGAAACTTCAATTGCTTTTTTAGAATTATGCTTTCATCTGTGTCTGGCTCTTCCCCTGTTTGCTCTTGAGTCCCCAAAATTAGCCAGAGTAATGTTCTAGTTTGCAGTGCAGTAGGAAAGAATAACTTGACTTTCTAAAATGTAATAAACAGTGCAAGACCTGGAACAAGTACAAAACCTTCAGACAAGGTGAAAGCCCCCAGAAGAATACCTCTATTCAAAATGTCTGTGGATGTCTGCAAATACTGCCAGGAGCTTAAGTCTTGTGCTCTTCCTTTCCAAACGTGTATTAGGTTTTTCTTTAAAAATACGTACTGTATCCTTGAACTCTTCCACGCTCCTAGTCAAAGAAGGTAGTATTTCCTTTCGACTAGTTGATTCATACATAAAATAAAACCTGTGAAACATTATTTTGGGCTTTCTTATTTCCCTCTTGTGATATTGGATGGAAAACATCCTTTTTGAAATATCCAAGCTTTAAAACCAGCATTAAAACCAGCTATTGAGGGTTACCCGGCTCCACGCCTCAGGAATTCCGCTGGGTTTAAATCCATCTCCAACCGAACGGATCCAGCCTTGTTTAAAGTGTCCCTTATCCTCTGGGACATGTGTGTGCTGCCCAGCACATCTTCTCCTCGCAGAGTCAGTGCCATGCAGGGTGTGCTGTGCTCCCCAGGATGGTTGTGAGCCCCCTGGGAGGGCTCAGTCCCGCCCGAGCAGCCTTGCAGGCCAGGACCTGGCCCAGGAAGGGACCTCGTTCTGCAAAGTACTCTGTACTGTGCCTTTACTAATCATCAGGTAACTCAGCTCTCAGGCTCCATGTCTGTCTCTGACCTGTGGCACCCACAGTAATGTGGGGCTGCTCTGCATCATGAACTGAGCAGTTGTAAATGCATTTTTTAAGCCCACGTGCATTGCTCTGCTGATGCCTGTTCCTAAAGACAGAATAAGCTCTACAGAGTAAGTCAGTCTGCTGAGGTAACTTCACCTTTAGGTTCTTTCTCTGCTTGTTGTGCTGCTTTGTTTTTAAATAGCACTAATTCTAATCTTCCCTCATCTTGTTTATTTTTTTTTTTTCTGCAACAGAATAACTGCTTTACAGAGAGGGCAAAAAGGTTTCATTTTGTGTAGAAAACTCAGCTACAGACTTACCTTTCTATAATGCCAGTGGGTTCAATTAATGGAGGTGAACCCCTTGCATCACACAACCTGTTCTGTGCCTCTGTCTCTAAATGCACATGGGATGCACAGCACATCACAGTAAGTCCTTCCTTAAATGTGAGCTTTGTCGTCATTTCAGGGTCAAATATGATGGAGTGAGAGACTGTCTGTTGTTTAGTGTGTCATTTGTTCCACCTGGGTGCCGCCCATCTGCTTCAATGTCCCAAGCAGAGGCTAATTTTGTAGCTGTGCTCTTGCCAGCAGCCTAAGAAAGATTCTTTGTGGCATTTATTTACTCCTTTTTATTTGCCTTAAAATCACTGCTGATCACAGCCTGAGTCTCTCTTTGTGGTCTGTGGAGAACAATAGCAAAAATTCCAGTGAAATTCAGCTTGCTGGGAAGGAGTCTTAAGTGGTGTAGGATTTATTCTTGGTTTCCTTTGGTGTGTCACCATCTTTTATTAGCTGATAATTTCCTGTTCATTGATGACAGGACAGTCAAACAACATCTCCTCTGCAGCAGAGGTTGTCTTTACGTGAGCAGCTGTTTGCATTAAAAGCCTAGGCAGGAGAGAATTCTTCCTAGGCCTGCAAAATGTGCATGGAAGGAAGGGATTAATATTAAGATGATTCCTCATCATCTGATTTGGCCTCTTAAATCCTTTTGGATGTGCCAGGTCCACAAAATTCTTCCAGGTTATTTTCTTACAATCCCCTCTGTATTTTGCTTCTAGCAAAGTCCTGTGAGAACGAGTGCAACAGATGAGAAAGTTAACTCAGATTTGAATCACATCTGAATTTGGCAGGAAAGTGAGGGACTTAAAGCCAAACTCCACAATATCCTCAAATACAAAATATTTGGGATCAAGAGCCCAGTGTTTGCTTCTGGGAAGAACTGGGGCTACTTGTGATTTTCTGCCATCAATCAGGGCCTGCCAGTCCTGTAAAAGAAATGTCACTGACAGTGAAAACATCATTCTGAAGGCATTAATTACATACTGCTGATACTTCAGACTGTAATTAGAGATCAATATTATATGAACGTTGCACACTTTGCAGCAATCTGAAGCAATTTAGTTCCACAAGAAATTCTGGAGACAAGTAACCGCTTGAAGCCTAAAACTGTTCCACTGTCATTATTGCTTTTTGTTTTCATTTTTAAACCTTGCAATTAGCGTTTTAAAAAAAGAATTAAGTAAAGCAAAAGGCAAATACAGACCATCTGTGAAACACAAAGGAATTGTTAAGAGCTGCATCCACGAGGATCTCTGGGAAGAGTGCCATAACACAACCAAGCATTCAGCCAGCATGATATAATGACAAATTAAACTTCTCTAAAACAAATTCAGGTTGAAAATAAAAATCCATCAGACCTCTGCTCATTTCTTTGTTCCAGAAAATGGTATATTCCGTTCCTATTCATTTCAGTAAAGGCTCATTGACAGTGATGTGGCGAGACATAATCTTCTTACACTTGGAACAGTCTCTAACACTGTCTCATTTCTTACCTTTATCTAAAGGAGCATTTTGCTTTTAATGATGGACAGAACCCTTAAGCCAGACTGGGTCTGATGGCTCTTGGGACATGCTTGAGGTAAAAACCCTTTCAGCAAAGTCATTAAGTATTTGTAATAAAAGCTCATGTTAACACTTACTGCTGTATTTCCGAGAGGAGCAAGAGGAACAAATGGAAACTTTAGTTGCTTAAAAAGAAGGACCCTGTAAATAAAGGAAATGGACAATGACATAATGTTTAAGGTTATTGCTGAGCAATTTTTTCACAAAACCAGATTTTTTTCTAACATGCCCTGTCTTTCACAGGAAAATGTTACCCTGAGTTTTAGAGGGTAGACCTTTATGTCAAATAGATCTGTCTTGTCCATCAAGCCCAGACGTATTCCTAAGATCTGGAAGATGACCATGTTAAAACAAAACCCACCAGAATAAAATTTCTTCATGAAGAGCAGATTAATCACGAGACTGAATAAACAAATTAGTTCCTCAAGGAGGTTCGAAGTAGCTGCAGGAAAATGGTTTGACCAGTCAGCTACAAACATACCAAAATTTTTTGGAACCTTCATAATTTAAAATGAAAGAAAAATCCTATCCCTCATATATATAATTTTAAATAAATAAATTTATTTATTTCTTAGTTTCTTAGACATTTTGAATAGGAAAAACTGAATTCTGTGTTTTGAGGATGAGCACAAACCTTAAAGCTTCTAAGGAAAGGCTCATGAGGTGATTTTCCTATGGACAGTCAAAGCCAAGGAAGATGTCCGTGGTAGACACAAGTAATGGAACAAATGCAAAAATTCAGGCATTTATGCTTGCTGAGCTGATGTTTTGTTTTTCTCTTATGACATCATTACAGAAACAGAGACCACGTTTGTCAGTGTGAATTTCTGTACTTGGTTTGGGACTTTAACCCTCAGTTTTAATTAGAGTTTTCAGTACCTGTGAAGGGACGTGATTTCATTTCTGAATTCTCTCTGATGTGCACTGTAAGCTTTACTTGGTCATAACAGCTCTTCTTTCTCATTGCAAGCCAATGAACTGAAATTTTGTTTGTTACAAGTAGAAAATCTGCTTTATTCCTCTTTTTAGAAAATAACAGCTTAATTACTGCTCACTCTCCGAGAAAGAACAGGAAATTAGAGCTTTGGAATGAAAGTAATTTAAAAATAATAGTAGAAATGTAAATGTAGTGTTGCAACAAAGGTTGTATTTCGTGATTTTCCAAATAGGTAACTCTGAAACACTGCACAGGTGAGATTCTTGGTCCTGTGTCAGGGTGGTACAAGGATGCTCCCAATGTATTTCTTCACTGGAAAGGTTGGCTGGGGAAATAATTGCTATTGTTTATATCCAGTCCGTTCACCTCCACACTTCCCTCCCACTTCTCAGCTCTTCCTTCCTGCCCCAGGTGTGTTAAACCAGCAAATCTTAGCACTGCTGTCATCCAGGCTGTATTTTCTGGCTTTCCCCCATCTGAAAAACTATCCTCTGGAATAGGATTTCCGTGTGCCTCGTGGGATAACAGGAACAGCAGCAGCCCGGAGCTGCTGTGCTTAGTCAACTTGAAATGACAGCTGCTGTAAATAGCAATTAGAACTTCTTAACAGCAATTCCATTGGTGGCTGTTATGAGATAAATACCTGCTTGTTCACTGGTTGTTTAACTGAAGTAACATATCGAGCAGCTAACAACAGCAGTGCCTATGAATCCAACTGACTGCCCCCACTTCCAATTCTTCAGAGACCCTTTGCAAAATTATTGAGATTTTTTTCACTCTCCAGTGAATAAGAAATGCTGAGTAAAAGGATATTACATAAATTGGCTGACATTTGCAGCGGACTAGCTAATTCCTGTGGCCTTGTGGTGGCTCTGTGTGTGTGTGTGTGTGTGTGCACATGTGCCTGGCGTTGTCAGCGAGCTCCCGACCCACTCCCCTCTGCTCCCAGCTGTTGGGAGACTGCATTTTGGGCCTTACGTAAGAGACAATCTAGGAAAACAGGCAGAGCTATTTGGAATTCACCCCCAGCACTCGCCTCCTTCCTCCATTGTGTCATGCACTTTAAAAAAAAAAAAAAAAATCATCTTTTGTTTTGTGGGGTGACGGGGATGTGTCTCATCTGAAAAAATGATGTCTGTCTGTCTTGGGGAGGGAATTGGGTGTACCAGAAGACTTTTGCTTGCTTCTGCTTTCCATGGGCTGTGCCTGCAGTCCCTGGAGGCAAAGATCTCTTCTTCCTCTAACAACTGGGAATTGAAGGGAGAAAAGGGAGATTAAAAGGAGCTGTTGGGTCTGTATCTTTCCCCTGACCTACAGGGTGGTTCGGGTGGCAAGCGAGTGGCAGCTGCATCCTGGGAGAGGGCAGGCAGTAGGTACTGCATCTGCAAGTGGTTATTCTTTTCTTCTTTGTGGCAAATTATTTCCCTTAAAGAGTAACATTGGGAGATTATGGCCAGTGAAGATGGGCTCGTTTCTGGTGAGAATAGGTCGATCTGAAAATCATAAGACACGTTCCAGAGAAAGCAAGCCCATCTCGTGCATTTCAACAGGAACATCACTAATTCGCTGCGTGGAACCCTCCTCTGAGCTGGGCTCATTCTGAATGCTGCTGCAAATTCCTACACATTTGTAAGGGTTTTTATCCAACAAGTTTTGCTTGGCCTGTCTTAAAACAGTGGAAGTACACTCTAGTAAATTTTTCTTATACTAGCTTGGAACAGTGCAGTGTTACTTTATTACATGTGATTTTTCTCTTGTGGCCTAGAGCCTTAATCCTGATTCCACTCAAGTTTCATAGCAAACATCTTAGTGATATTTGGTTTTTCCTTTAAAAGGGGTTGGGATCAGACCTCTATGTCCTGCCTCTGCTTTGTAATGTATTGAAGATACTGGTTTTAAAAGTGGGGAATTGCTTGAACATTCTGATCTTTTCCAGGTTGAAGTAATGACAGTTCAGCTTAAAATCAAGAGAGCAGGAACTACAGCTCAATTACTCCCAGAACCACTGCTTTTTGTGTGCTAAAATCAATAGATCAGATACAGACAGAGGTAGGCAAATGCAGCTCCTTTGTTCACGCTCATTTGTACCACATTTGAATTCTGGCCAGTTCTATCTAGTCTTCTAAACTAACTGCACACAGCTTGTTCCAGCCTTTTCACCCCATTGCTCGCAGTGTGATTTGCCTTTCTTGCATGTAACCATCCTGGCAAAAAGGCCCCTGTCTGAGAGGTAATGTAGTTGTGTTTTCAATTATCCCCACGTGGTAGCGATCCAAACATCATAGTATCAGCTAATCTTTCCTTCAAAGACAGTACACAAAGCTGACCTGAAGAAACTGAAATAAAACTAGTTAGAGACTATTCCGTGCTGATCTATTTCGTCCGTGAATGGGAGAACAAAGGCAGCCTGCTCTGCTGCTTCGAGCAACCAAAACTGTTCACCTCTGTCCCTCCTAACGTGCAAGGTAGGAACACATCACTAGAATCTGGTGGCGTGTCTTGGGCATTTGTTTACCCCTTCGTGAAACTTCAGGGGCCTCTTTTTCTTCCTCTTTTCAGAAAAATGACTTCCATCTGCTAAGTATTTACAGTGGCATTAAAAAAAAAGGCACTGCATAAAGCCACAAATTATGCCTTTTTTATTTCTTTTTTGCACAAATCACTTCATTATTTCTGTCACATCTTTGCTCAGTTGTCCTTACTGCATGTCCCAGACCCAAGCAGTTTCACATATGTGATACATGGAGCCAGGATTCCTGGTGAGAGCTGGCTGGGAACTCAAATGTCTCAAATTAAAACAATGGCTACCATCATCAGTTAAAACTGTCCAATGGATTTTTAAGGGATTTGGATCGAGGCCTCAACTGACTCCAGTTTTAGAGTGCTGAGATGTTTTATTAGTGCTTAACTTGGAGAGCATGGGAGGTGTCTGGGAATCAACTGTTTAAAATGGGAGGCATAATAGAGATACCCTAAAATACTAATTTCTTTAGAAGGTTATGCTCAGGGTATTGAAGGTAACAGTATGAGAATGTCAGAAAAGGTTTGTCATCAAGGTAACAACTGCAGAGACGTGAATTTAATTATAAATATCCCCTAAGCTTGAAAAAAAGTTTTAAATAGAGCTCCCAAACAGGTTAATTTCTGAAACACTCACTAATTGTGTGTCTGCTGGTTGTGTGGCACTGGCTGCTTGAAACATGGAATCAAGTTGGTTCAAGGTGATAGTTGAACTACTTGTTTAATAAAATCACAGACTCTGTTAGATGATTAACCTAATTTTATGTTTTTTATAGGCTCTGGAGAAACATCATTGACAGTAACTCATTCCTTACATTGCATTTTCCGCTTCTTCCCACTCTCCTGCCCTGAGCTCCTGAGAGCTTTGCTATGATACTTTAAACTGTCTCATCCGTTTGCCTTGAGGGAGCCTGGAGACTCCATAAAGAGACCAGAGCAGAGCACACAGTTTAGATGCAGAAAAGGGTTGGCTCTGCTTAAAACAAAAAATATGAGGGAAGACTCTTTGGTCTGTACTCAGCAGGTTCAGCTTTCCCCTAAAGGTGGCTGTTGGGGTGAGAGGGCAGACTGCATTCTCCTCCCTCAGAATTCCTGGTTCTTTGGTTAGCTAAAGATCACAGGTCTCTGCTGCTCCATCCTGCTCTCCATCCCACAGCTGGGAAAGGTATTTATTCTCAGCTGTGTCTCTGTGGTGAAACTGGCCACTAGGAAAAAAAAAACCTGGTGTTCCATAAAAATAACTGTGCTCAATAATAAATTTGTGCATGAGATCATGTTCGTAATCTGAAAATAAATAGCTAAATAGTTGGGGGGGGGTTGTTTGGTTTTTTTTTAAATGCAAAGAAGCAGCAAGCAGTTTATAGGGAAGAAAGGAGAACGATAGTTCAGCAACTAATAATGCATTTTGGGGTACTTGGTGCTGCTGTGAAAAGGAAGCTGCAATAAGTAATTGTTCTGGAAAGTCATCTCTGCAAATATCCTTAATAAAAATGAAGTAGTTGGCATAGCTTTGGTGTCATTTTACAGTGTCTGTGACGGTAGGGGTTGTGACCAGAGACCTGCTAGTGGAAATTACAGGAATTCTGTCCGGCACAAGAGGAAGTAATTTGATGCAGGGTTCTAAAGACCGGTGAATGCTTTTCTTGGGAAACACACAAGTGCTGTAGGTAAAAGTATTTTGGCACCTTCATATGGTTGTCATCTGTCATCACCAGAGTGAGGGCTCCCTGTTTGTTTGTGTTTTGGCCACAGTGGTGGCAAGTGCAACAATGGGGAGTAAATTAGGAGAAGAGAAACTTGATGTGAGGAGCATCTGATGTGAAACATGATGTGTAAGCCACTGAAAGGAATCATCGATATTAGCTCGGTTGTTTTAAAATAAATGAATCACTAGATGACAAAGCCCATAAATTGATTCATAAACTGCTGTCATTTTAATAGGAAAGCTATTCTGTCTGAAAAATTGCCATTCAATTATGAATGGAAATAACAGCTAAAATCCAGCATTCATCTTGGCCACAATGCCCAGGGAAAATTACAAAATAGACTTTTGAGGACTCAGTTGTATCTATCCTTGCATGTATAATATGTGTATGCAAACATAGGCACGAAAGTGCTCTCTGGCCACCTTGATTTCAGTTAATTCATTAATATCATTAATTGCAATGAATTTGACTTGCTGGTCTTTGAGGGAAAGGCTTTTATCATTGCTTGCTGAGCTTTTTATTGTTTTTACAAGGTACTTGTTGACTTCGGTGAAATGACTCAAGGTGTGCAATTAGTCAGAATGAGAACCCTTAACACTTATGGCAATAAAGTTTGCCACACATTTTTTTGGGTTTTTCCCCTTCATTGAAGCACTCCTGGACAATGTAGGAGGTTGTGATTGGTTGCTGAGCTACGTAGGCAGGTGATGGCCACTCTGATGGGATTGGAGACTGCTGCCCTTGCCAGGGAATGAAATGGGGAGCTGGGAGCTACCATGAGGAGGGAAAGTGCCAGGGAAAAGGAAAATGGAAGAGTGTGTGGAAAAAGTGAGCTATAGGGTTACAAGTATTGGCTGGGAAGTGAGAACATGGGCTTTGAACTTCAAGGAAGGAGGCAGGGATTAAAGTAGCAACGGGGAAAGGAAACCCAGCTATGGAGCACGTGGCTAGGAGCCATAGTGAGATACAAAGGAAAAGGAGTCCAGAGGACAGAGCTTGGCATGAGGAGCTGGGGAAAGATTTAGAAACAGGCTAGAAACCTGTGCCTGACAGCAGGGGAAGGAAAGGGAACAGGGTGGGGACAAAGGATGAGGAGACGAGACAGGCTGGGGGTGGAGGGTGGGGCAGGCAAGAGAAAGGAAGATGAGTCTGTGCCTATTTCAGTGTCCTCCTGGTTTTCATTCCTAGGTCTGGGATTACACAGCCCTTCCCTTCATCAGCTGTCAGGAGACACTGAAATCCACTGATAACACGCATACACTCATCCCTACTACTGCCTGTCACAGGGGACAACTTTTTACTGTATAAGACACGGAGTCATTGGGGTGATGGCAAAGCTTTATCTCCAGTATCAGCTCCCCCCCAAGGGTATGGATAGGGAATTTGTGAGTTTCAGATTAGGGCAGGCTCAAAACATGCACAGCCCACTAAGATTTCAGAGCAAACATTCAGACTGGTAACGGCACCTGCAGCTCTGGCTTTTCATCCTTAATTTCCTGTCGCTGGAATAGGGATTATATCGAGCAAGCCCTTTTTGCTCCCCAGGTTGCTTTCGAAGATGGGCATATTCTCACAAAATTTCCATCCGGTGCTTGGTGCAAGACTGCACTTGATGAAAGTAAGGAGGGTGTAACAATGTGGTTTGTGCAGGCGTTTATTCTCTAATTTTTCCTGAGGAGGGGAAGAATGTAAACTAAATAGCGACTCTTATGTAATGAGCGTTGCTTTTGCATAGAAAAGAGACAAACCACTGAGCAATTCAACCTCCCAGATGCTTGGAAGTTAATTTTTGCAGGTCAGCTTTGAGATAATAGCCTGGGCAGTGTTGGGAAAGTCATTTTTTTGGCAGATAACAAGTTCCATTTTGGCATGGGGACAGAGGATTACAGCTTTTTTAAGTACCACGAGAAGAACTGTGCTCAGCATCTGTCCAAGAAACAAACAAGGTTTCACAAGAGCCAGTTGGCTTAAGTTGCACTTACAGTACTTGTAACTTCAGATATTGTAGGAGATGCAATAATGGGGAACTTACAGGCATATGGGGATGGTTTCACAGCTGAGAAAGGGGGGAATGCAGCAAGTGTTTCTCCTGAGTTAGCTGCTGCATGGATGGATGCATTGGGGTGTGGTGGAGCAATAACCACATCCACCCCAGCACTGAACGCTGCCTCAGACTCTTTGGGGATGGTTTTCCCTCCCTAGAACTGAAAGCTAATTCAGAAGAAGGGACCGCATAATTTATCTGTGCTTCCAGAGGCATTCCAGGGCCCGTCTCTCTGGTCTCAAATCCTGGTGTTCCGATACCCAGAACAGTAAAGTCTCTTTGCAAGAGGTTTAACACGTTGACTGTGCTACTGCAGTTCTGTTTGTGTTCTGCACGTGATGCTTGGTCTGTGACTTGCTGCTACAGGGTGTTATGCTCTGGGGAACCCTTCAGTGGGGCCCAGGTTTGGGGATCCATGGAAACCGCCCTGAAACAAAGAGAAAACAAACGGGAGAGCTGTTGTGACATTCCTTCTGGAATACTGTCAGTACGGATTGTTACCCAGAGGGAAGGGGTTTGGGTTTGTTTCTTTATTCTTGCTGTTTTCTACCTGCCAGCCAATACATTCTACAGAAATGATGCAGCACAAGATTTTAGTTGAGCAACTGGTAGAAAGTAAATCCATGATGTAGTAAAATAACCTTTTTTCCCTTTTGTAACGTCTCGCTGATCTCATCTCTCCTTGCCCTTCACTGTGAAATGATGAAAGCTGCACGATGTGGTATAACTCCTGTTCCTCGGGAATAGTGTGTCTTTGCTCTGGTCCACCATGGAGTTAGTTTGGCCTTGTACCATAACACACCAGTGAACGGAAAGAGTATTTTCCTCCCTACCACCTACATTTTAATTTCCAGCTGCAGTCCTGTGAATAATTTAACATCCTCCAGAATTAACCCATATGGAAGTTATTAATCATATGGCCTTTTGTAAGACAAGAACCTAACTTAAAAGAGGACAAAGAAGAATCTATAACAAAGCTTTTGCTATTTCACAATCACTGACAAGGTGAGAGACAGCGAGATAGACATTTCTGACTTGGAGTGGTTTGCAGTTGATGTGGAAATGTTTGGAGTTAAAATACTTGCAAGGGCCCTGCCTGAGCAGTGGGGGTGGGTCAGATGTCCAGAGGTGCCTTCCAACCTCAGCTATCCTGTGTTTATGTGAAGATCTGCCTCTGAAGGGTTTGGATGTGCTCTGAGCAAACGGGTTAATGGGGTTCTTAATTGACCCACCACACAGGCAGGACTGGCTGGGTTTTTTCATCTGCCTCACAAACGCTGATTCCCCCCCCCACTACAGGGAAAAAGGTCTCCCTGTAATCTCCTAATGTGTGTCCAAGCACTTCCAGTAACTGCTTTACCCTGTGGGATAGAAGGAAACATGTCTGGAGTCTTGAGCAGGGGCCAAGTTGCTCTGGGATACTCTCTGCCACCCTTCCAGTAACACGGGATCAGGAGGGATAAATACCTAAATCATGGTCTTGTAGTTATAATGCAATGCTGTGGGAAAGGGATGTGGGTTTATGGTTTTTCCTGCTAAGGAAACTTCTTACCCTTTGAGTTTCTTTGAAAGTCAGTATTAGCTCAAATTCTTTGAGTTCATGATGTTCGATTGCAGAGTATTCTTTTAAATTGTCCTTTTTTTTTCATGAATATTATCAATCTTTATATTGGCATTATTTTCGTAGCCTGAAGTAATTTTGCTAATTTAGATGTATTACTCTATGTAACATGACCACAGAGAGAAAGGGTGTGTATGTGTCCATTAGAGAGAAGGAGGGGAGTGATTTTGCTAATTCTGAACTCTAACCTCCATAAATATTTGTCTTTAGAACATTATTTCTTGTTTCTCATAAGCTGAGGTCACTACTGCATCTCTTACATCTGCAACAGCCGTCAGTGCTGCTAGACAGTTCAGTTCTTTTTCCAAGTGCAATCATTTTGGACCACAACAAACCTGATTTACTGCCAGTTTAGGCCTCACTGGACCATTCCTTCTCTTATCTCCAGCCCTGCTGGGCTGTTATGTTTCCAACATCAACCATTTGTAAAGACAGCGCAAAACAAAGTTTTGGCCATCTGTGGCCACAATCAGATTAAGCATATATTGTGAAAATTTTAGTTTAGACAGACATAAACAAGTGTCCACTGGTGTTTTAGAGGAATAAAGTACTTTTTTTTTTGAAGTGGAAATGGAGACTGCAAGAGGTTTGTCATAGGAGGAGATTTTTTTTCTGTTATTGAGGGGATTTCTTTCTACTATTTGCACCAGAAACAAAGAAGATGAAGGGAAAAGAAATAAGCTTTTGCTTGAAAAAATATTGATGAAGGGTCGTAAGGTCACAAGAAAGATAATGAAATGAAAAGCTGGACCTCTGTTGCAGGATTTTTAAAATGGTGACCATGCAAGGAAACTTTCTCAGGCACTTAATTAATAACGTGCATATACACTTAAAATAGAGAAACTTTGCCTCATAAACTGCACTTGCAGAAGCAGGTGAGCAAAATGCAAGACTCCTTTCTACAGTAACCAATATTTAGAAGAAAAATTCAATCAAACATAGACAGGTTTGTGGCTGTTTGCTTCCATCACACAAAGCAGCTGCAGCACGTGTTTAAACTCCTGAGCAAACACAGGACTATTGATCCAGAATATAAATATCAGCTGTTGGTGGTGAGGGAACTAAGAACTCCGAGGAATAAATTACTACTGAATTCTTAAACGCATGCTCAGACTTTGAAGGAATGAAATAAAGTAAAGGACAGGCAGTTTTTTGACGCTGCCTTTGACAAGTGAATGTCTGGGAATTTTGTGCTGCTGAAGGGAGATGGATGATTTTTTCCACTGCAAGTTGAGCACTGGGCAACAGAGGAAAAGCTTCAGAAGGGACAAAGCTTATCCATCTCTTTTTGGCTAATTGTTGTTTGGATATGCACCAAAGAGAGGGGCTGGGAAGCCAAGAAACCCTGGGAAGCCTGGGGCTGATGTTACGTTTCCAGCAGTTGGAAACATTCCCTGCCACCCTAGTGATACAAACCACCCGCTGATGTGTCCTAATGGTGGGGAGGTGGATGAGCTGAAGTGTTCCTGGGTGTCTTTGCTTTCCTGGAGTTTTAATTGCTTTTCGAAGGTGAGGGATTTTTTTGTTTGTTTGTTTTATTTTCATTTTACAGTAAATCAGGTCTTCTGCAGATTAATTTAGGATGCTTTTCGAACACCATTTTCGTGATTCCTCTGTGAGCAAACACTCTGGAGACATTGTTGGGGCAAACTGTATCAAGGACTTATGGCTGAAATGCCTCTAAATGCAGCTTCCTGGAAGGGAATTGACATTTCCTGGAGTTGGCATACGGCAGGATTTGTTCTAGTAATTGCTGGAAAGTCCAGCAAAGTTGTAGGCTGGATTCTTGCACCTCAGATTAAAAGGTAAAACCTGATGGAGCTGACTGAGCTTCTTATTCTTAATTCCAAATCTCTCAAGAATTACTCTGGCGTTTTTCAGGGCTTTCCCGTAACCAAATCAGCAATATAATTTAGGCTTGATTGCGTTTGTTTTGTGGGTTTTTTTCCCAGATGTTCCTACTGAGAATCTCTGTAAATTTAAGCATTATATATTGAGTAAATGCAGTGATTGGACATACAGATGTTCCACAGTTGTCTGCCACCAGAACAGGGTGCCTGTCTTGTTTACAATGTGCCTTGTGTTCAGTGTGACCCTTATGTATGAAAGCAGTGCTGGATAAAACAGCTTTTTTTAAGAGGTAAGCTATTCCTGTTTAGAAGCAGGGAACAGAGCTCAGATGATCCTTTGAGTCCTTTCCAACTTGAGATGTTCTGTGATTCTGTTAAAAATCCAGCTGGTTACAGAACAACGCAAGGCAAACACAAAATGCCAGGAGTTTAGATAAATAGAACAGGTGAGAGAACAGGTTGAAGTAGAAATAAGGTAGGGTTTAGGGCATTTTAACATGGAGTGTCTTACACAGGCCAAGAGGAGGCTTGTGAAGGGGGCTGGAAGCACAGGTAGTTGATGGTTTGGGTGGAGGGCGAGTAGCTGTACAGGGGTAACTGTGTGGAAGATCTGAACTGAGGAAGGGTGGTGGGCATAATAAATGTGGTCGAGGCCTCAAGAAAGGAAAATGCTACTGCCAGAATTGCTTTAGTCAATGTTAAGAGCAACATTAATGACCACAGTAAGAGGCTGGAGTGCAGAAGAAAGCAGAATGCTGAAAATAAAAATGGGCATGTTTTCCACTTGAAGAAGAGAAAGGAAAAGTATATTTAAAAAAAAAAGATAAAGAAAATTGGCAGATCTGGAGGTGAGTGCAGATAGTTTGGGGAATAGTACTTTCCATTTTAGTTCCACTGTGTTTTACTTCTAGGCCCCACAGACACAATTCCCAGGGACAAGCTTCTAAAGAACTCTCAAGCCCTGCAATTTTACTGGTAAAAAGGATTGTACTGGTTTTTGAAAGGATCATTTCATAAGGAATTTTGATCTGCCAGCACTGGGTTGGGCCCACCATGCAGGTCAGGGCTCAGAAGACCCTCAGAAATATCGGTGTTGATGCAGCAGGTTGGTGACAGGGCTGTGCTCACGTGGGGCACACTGGGGTACAGGGACTTGCTCCTGCCTTGTTGGCCATGTCCCTCTTCCCAGAAGAGGGAATGTTGACCTGTGAGAGGCTGGAATGGGATTTCCCGGGACAGTGCTCAGGGTTTGATATGTGAGAGCTGTGAATGGCTGCTGTGTGTGCAGAGTTCCAGAAACGGCTCAGGGAAACCGTGGATGTTTAGTCTTTACGAAAGGTTTTTTTTTTTGGGTTTTGAGCATTTTTAGGTTGTCTTTGATTTTCTTTTTGTTTTAAAAAAAAGAATGAATTAGGGGTTTTTTTTGTTTGTTTTGTTTTGTTTTGTTTTGTTTTTTTAACATTTTCACCCCTTCCCTGAATCTCCCTTCATCTTCTCTTCGTTGGCCTTCCAGGAAAGAGGCAAGGACTTTGGAAGACTCTGTAGTGCAAGGGCACAAACTGCCCTGAAAGCAGCTTCTGTTGCAGAAGAGGAGCAGGAAGAAAACAAGGAGGGTCTTTGCTGTTGGCTTTGACTGTCCAGAACTCCCAGGTACGGTGAAAACAGTGGGGTTTCCGGGAGAAGCCGCAGAAAATGTTGGAGGCAGATGGGCGGTGAGAAGCTGGGGCAGGTAAGGCAGGGGGCGACGCTCAGGGAGCAGCGGGGCTGCAATCCCGGTGCGTGGAGAAGGGCAGTGTGTGACACTCGGCCGTGCCCCTTGGCTGACACGGGGCTGAACCTGTGCCTGGGCCGGGCTCTGCCTGCTCCATTCATGATTAAGCCTCTGGAGCGAGGGTGTGGGAAGCGGTGTAATTGTCGCCGGTTCTGGTAAAGCATTGCAATTTCTGGCTTTGCGAGAGGCCAGGGCTGGGAAGGGAAGTTATCCGGCAACAAAATTGCTTTACGTACATGTTAGCGAAGCGAATGTTACAAACTGCGTAAGCTGGACAGAGCGCCTGCCCTGGCGCGGGGCTGTCCCCAAGGGCTGCCGTGCCTTGGCTCTGTGGAGGGACCAGCGTCAGCAGTCCCAGTTGGGATCCTCCAGGGCCCCTTGTGCTGCCTTTGAAGCCGAAGAGCATGAGCAACCTGCTACTAGACAGATTCGAGGTGCAAAGCATGGGTTTGGAAACAGACCTCTTAATCCCGTTTTGTTGTCAGCCCTAGCACAAAGTGCATTTATTTGATGGGTCGCTACATTTTATTAACTGTGTGCCCATGCGTTTTCGTACTGGTGTTGCTGGCAGGCCAGTGCCGTAATTTTCACCTGTTGCCTTTTGCTATCAGTTTTGCTACTGTTGGATGGGAAGAGAATTAGTTTCTGGTAAATGCAGTGAAATAGAGCGGTTGCCACGTGGATTTATTTTAGCAGGGCAACCCGTATCTCACTATATCGTGATTCAAACAATTCAGTGTGATGCAGAGGCCACGGAACAACTTCTCGTCTAAAGTAACTCTCCGGTTACTTTATTTATAAGGGCGGAGGAGAAGATGTCCGACCTGGCCCGCGGCACGCAGGCTGCATCCCGGGCGCGATGCTGGGGCAGCGCCGGTGCCGGGGAGGGGGGCGCAGCGTGCCGGTGCCTGGGGAGGGCAGTGCCGGTGCCTGGGGAGGGCAGTGCCGGTGCCTGGGGGGGGGCAGTGCC
>JAWWEU010000125.1:4912444-4995130 GCA_035583155.1 Acropternis orthonyx
GGGGGCCCGGGGCGGCGCGGGGCCGCCGGGGCGCGGCGGATGGCGGCGGCCACCGCGGGCATCGCCACGCTGCCCGACGACGGCGGCGGCGGCGCCTTCCCCCCCGGACACTTCAAGGACCCCAAGCGCCTCTACTGCAAGAACGGCGGGTTCTTCCTGCGCATCAACCCCGACGGGAAGGTGGACGGCGTCCGCGAGAAGAGCGACCCGCACAGTGAGTGTGTCCCTCCGAGCGGGGCCGCGGCTCGGCCGCCGTCCCGCCCTGCTGGATGGAGCCTCGGCGGCGAGCCGGGCTCGGGAAGCGCCCCTAAAGGCGCCGAGTGCCGCGCACGGGTGAGACCGCGCGGGGCCGGGTCATGCCCGCTCCCCGCGGGCCCCGCACCGCGCCGCCTCCCGGGGGGCTCAGCCCGCGGGGTGCGGAGCTGCTCCAGCGCACGGGGGTTCGCTTTCGTGCCGGGAGGTGTCCGAGTTTGTTGGCTTGGCGCTTAAAGGGGGTGTAATGGTAGTGGTGAAAGCGTGAGATGCACCGAGGTAGAAAGAAGGTGGGAGTTTTTCCCGGCGCGGGTACGTGCTTATGAATAGGAGCACTTTTAGCGCACAAGTAGTCTTAGGAACAGAGGTATAAGTCTGTCCAAGGAAGCAGGGTTTGTAACAAAGTGCTGTCAAAACACCTTTTTTGGTCTTAGAATGTTGCCTGTTGTGATTTTTTAAAAAAACTTAAATAAGGATGTATTGAATACACATAAAACTTAGGGATTCCAGCAGCAGCAGCAGTTTTCCCCTCGATACCTGATCTTTTGAAGGAGGAAGGGGCCCCTGAGCTGGAAACACAGCCCGTGGGTTGAGTGGTTGGTGCGGTGTGAGGGTCTGCGATCCAGCTCTCCGCCGCCGCCTGCAGTGCCCAGTGCCCGCTCCCCGACAGTCAGATTCACAGGGACCATGGGGCAGGCTGCTGTCTCAAACCGCTGCTCTTTGTCCCGGGAACAGAATGCCCTTTGCAGACCTCAGTTTTGAAAGTATTCCGTGTTGCAGACGCAACAGTGAGTTTTTGACGTGCCCTTGAGGCATTTCCTTCCGAGCAGGTAAAGGGAGTTGCTGCATAGCCCGTTTGTCAGATTGTCCCACTGCAGCCCCTGTTTTGAGGGAATTTATTACAAAGTGTGCAGGGCCTGCCTGCAGGAACTTGGCATGGAGAGCAGGTAAAATGCCTTACTGTGATTCTTCATCTGCTTTGCACCTGTGCTCTGAGTGAGGGATGCAGGGACCAGGCTGAAGTTGGGGGACTAAGATGAGAAGGAAGTGAGGAGACAGACCAAACGTTCTTAATATTACTTTCCATTCTGGGCATTCACCATTTGCAAAACAATTGGTTTTTCCCAATAATTCCAAAGAAATCCTGTAACAGACTGTTCACAAATAATGATATTGCCAAGTTGAGCTTCAGTCTGAGGCTGTTTTATCTTGTGACTCTTTGATATAAATATAGTACATACGATGGGCTGAAAATATGTGTGGAATGGTGTATTTCGGGCAAGTTCAGCATCCTTTATCAGGCCAACAAGTATTCTTAGGAAAAGCTGTAGGAAGGTTTCAGACTTTGTTCTATGCGTTTGCATTTCCCTCTTTCTCACACACTGGTTTAAAGGGAAGCGTTGTGGGAGTAGTAGCAAAGTAAGTTTATTGCCAATATAATGCAGTAAATGGGACTTTTCAGGTGTAGGTGCCTAAAGCAAAGTGTTGATTCACCACATAGGTAGATGGCTTGTTTTCTGTGCAGACCAGTTGGTTACTGTGCAGGATCGAGTCCCTGCTGGAAAGCCTGCGGGAATATATTCAGCTTGCTTCAGCCTTCTGTATTTGGGAAATGTGGGAATCCTTGCAGGAAGTAAGTCTCATTAGTTCATGAGACATCTCCTTAGCGTGGAAATATGCTGGAAATCTGCAGGGAGATGATGCTGAGTTGAGGACGTACAAGGCTGACTGTGTGTCCCAGACAGTGCCACGGCTGTCAGGTTCTTCCCTCATTCCCTAATTTTGCTTTCTGTGGTGAAAAGTGCCAGGTAGTGGTGCAGGTTGTTCTGTGCTCACCTGGCTGGGCCAGGCTGCCCTGACTGGAGGTGCTGTTTATTGCTGCTGTCTCTTTCATCACAGAGCTCCCCCATAACCATCTCTTCCCCCCCTGCCTTTTTTTATTATTCTGTCAGGAAATCTAATACTGGTTTTCCATTCTTGGGTCTGTCTAATGTATGTTTTCTGTTATCAATGCTAAAATTTTTAACTGACTTCTCATGCTGCTTTTCTAGTAGTGAATTCTGTTTGAAAATCTCCCTGGTCTTGGTGGTACTGCCTTATTCTTTCATGTTTCTGTTTTGCTCTGTAGCTTTACTCTTGCTGTCCTGTCTTTCAGGCTCTCCCTTTTTTCTCTGGATTTTTTCTTCCCTGCCTCGTCAGTACTATCTGATCACTAGTATTCTTTCCCCTTTCCTTTGGCACTTGTGTCTCTGAAGCTCCTCTCTTTTTTCCTCTTGAATGAATGGTGCCAACAGGTAAAGGAAACTCTGAGCTGTAAATGGGCCATGTGGCCTCTGCCCTGTGCTGCAGCAAGTCAGACATCTCAGAGCTCCTCAGGTACCCTTCTGCCAGCTGCAGAAAATCCCTTTGTCTAAGAAGAGCAGTTTGTAAATGTGGTGCAGCTGGAGGGCTGCTGGGATTCACTCCCAAGAAGCCCCCCCAGGTGCAGGAGTGCCTGAGCTGCTCCCTTGTGGCCCTGCTGCCACGCTCTCCCTCTCTCACTGTCAGACAGCAGCGAGGCGCGTTGCTACGGCATTGCATGGTTCACATCCTTAGCATCCTTGCTGGAAATACGTCACTCTGCTGCACTCTGACCTGGTGGGTGCTGCTCTGGGAAGTCCCCGTGAAATCTCCTGGTATGCCTGGCTGGCATGGCAGATGGCCATAAATCTGGGACAACGTGAGAAGACTTTAAAAAAAGGAATTAGCAAGGGAAATATACACCTTGAATAACTCACGGTTGTTTTATAACTTAAGCAAAAGGGTTTGTAAGATGGTTTTGAGGAAAGAAACACAATGGCTGCAGAGAATTTGGTTTAGAAATAATTAAAGGACAGTTAGAAGAGATGCTTGTGGTAGCTCCTATTCTTTACTAATTATACAAACCAGCATTTCAGTAGCACATCGTCCTTTTTGCTTTTAAAGGAAGATCTTATTTTAGAAGGCAAATTGTTACCTCCTTATATTTCAGACCGAAGTCGAATACTATAAACAAGTTTCCATGATCCATGTCCTTTTTTGCTCCCCCCTTTCTGCCTCTAGTACTAAGGGACAGCTTGTTCATCATACGCATCTGGTTTATGTCCTGGCACTGAGAGTTTGACTGTTTCACACTCATCCCATTCACCTTTGTGTATTCCTAATTGTGTTTTTAATGAAATTAAGAATGGAAGTTGACATCCTGCGTGCTGGAGGATTGGAATGGTGTGATTCACACAGCTGAAAACCAGGACAGTGCGCCTTACGTGGTCAGTGTTGCCACATCTGACGTGTGCCGTGCAGTGACTTCAGTGAAGTGCCCCTTTGGACACGCTCTGGGGACTCTGTTCCGAGATTTTTCCCTTGAAGAGGTAGTTTGAGACAAACAAGAAACAGAAGGCGCTTTCTGGGAGTTTTGTTGTTTAAAGCAAAACAAAAAACATGGCCCTTTTTTGTTGTTGTTGTTGATCAACAACTTTTGATTTATGCCCTGGAAATCTTACAAAGAACACAGTGTTTTTTGGAAAGGCTTGTAGAAACTCTCCAGAGGTGTTTCCCTCAAAGAGGCTACAGTGCTGGTGAAGGGGGAAAGCACGGGAAATGGAAAGGGAATGCTTATCCATACGTTTAGCAAATGTCTAATAGCACAGCTGGCTCCCTTCACAGTTTCCCTCACTTGGGGTATGGTTGGCATTTATATATTTCCATAATTTCTCGAGCAGCTTTGCTTCATGTTGAGCATAAACCAAGACTTTGTGTGGGAAACAGACTGACAACTTTGTCCAAGGAATCCTGAACCATTCTCATCCGCTCCTTAATGAGGTGACAAGGCTCCAGCCTCTCACTGGGAAAGGATTCAGCAGTGTGAGCTGAATCAACCTTGCATATGTCTGAAATGCCTTCTTTCTGCTCAGTACCTGGCTCCTCTTCCGTAAATATCTGAAGGAATTGTAAAATAGGCTAAGACGGGTCCAGCAAAATTTCTTCTTAAGAAAGTTCCTTTCATAAATAGTTGTTAATGTTAAGGGTTTGACTTATCTCTTACACAACATTTAAATGGTTGTGCTCTGAATGTTTTGAAAGGGCTCTGTTGAAGTATGGGCTGACTTTTAGAGAGCTCAGTCGAGACAATGGAAATCCAGTCGCTGCTCATGAGATGGAAGAAACTAATGGGGATCCTCAGAACGAAAAGGTTGAGCAAATGTCAAGGAATGTTTTAGTGTGTTCAGTGCCTGGTGTTTAGGTTTTTAGAGGTCCATAAGTTGCCTGGGACTCGGAAGATCTCCTTTCCCATTCTGGTGTCCCACAGTTGCAGCCAGGGCTGTTGACAGGCACAGTGTTCCCAATTTTAGCAGTGAGATGACTTTGTAAAAAAAAAACCCCTGCCCCTAAACATTCAAATCCATTGCTTCTACCCAAGTCCTTCTGAAAATAGACTCTTTTTGCATTACTTCTGATCTGTTGCACAGACCTTAACTGCTTTGCCAAGTCCTAATGCTTTGGGACACAGCACAAAAATTCCTCCTGGCTCTGGGGTGTAGCGGGTTTTAGGGGATGAGGTCACGGAGATCCCATGTGCAAAAAAGTTGAGGATGTGCTTCCTTTGTTTATTTTGTCATAGAAATACCATTGTGTCCTCTCATCTGCCATGGTGTCTGCTAATGCTCTATCCCAGGTCTTAGTGAGTCTTGCCCACCCCAAAGGTGTGTGACCCAGTAGTGGGTACATTCTGAAGGCGGATGAAGACAACTCCGAGATGTCTCTGGTGGGCCACGGACTGTCGTGTCTCTCCCAGCTCCTTTTCTGCCCAGAAAAGGGCTCTTGGAAGTGGGGAAGGTTCCCAGGGCACCACCACCCACGGGTACACTAGAGGGCAGGATTTAGCCCTTAAATTGTCTCTCAGGCTTTAGAAATCAGGAGCACTTTTAGGTACTTACATAGCCTTGTTTGCAGAAAATGATATTCCAACTCCTCTTAGCCATTATTCACCCACAGCTGAATAAGACAAACACAGATAACATCTAGCGAGGTCAGGTGGCTGCTGTTGGTTTCTATTTGGTTCATAAATGCTTGAAATTTGTGCAGCTGGTTCTAAGAAAAAGTTTATCCTGTGGTGGAGTCATATTGAAAAGCATTTTACGGAAAAAGAACTTTTTTAGTAATGCTTTTTTGACATATGATTTCTTTTGACCTATCAGAGGATGAGACTAAATTGCAGTTACTCAAAACCCTGTAGGTTTGGGGGTTTCTTTCTTTATTTCCCGTTTTAAAGTGTGTTTTGGTGATATTGCCAGAGGGCTTTCAAAAGTTGTTCAGGTTCACCTGGTGTTCTAAAAGCAGGTTCAGGTTCTGTGTTCTGTAATGGAAGCAGGAGAGGTGCCAAGTGCACAGACAGCTAAGAGGCAAGAAGAGGTGTGGCACTGGTTTCAGCAGTAGAATTAACAGTTACAGGGTTTGATAGATGCTTGAAGATAAACCCCAGAAAAATGCCCCTTCTTGTGTTCAGTTCCCACAGAATACGTACACCAATTGTGTTTTTCTAAAAGAAAGGGGTCCTGTTCCAAGGCAGTTCTTTGGCAGAATTCTGTTTAATTGCCCTTTAATTAATAAATGTCTCAATCTGAACCTTAAACCATAATCTTTTCAGTAACACTTCCCTTATGTAAAATTTTCCCAGCCCCTTGGATTACACTTACAGCAAGCACTTTTAAAAAATAATTACTTGATTTAATGTGGTTTTTAGCACCATTGGGAGCATCATCCTGGGATCGCTGGCCATCTGTTCCAGGCTACTGGAGAGGTGATTGATTGTAGTGAACTGGTTAATAACCCTGCAGTTAATGCTGTTTGACTGTGGGTGGTTCAGTGCAATTATGTAATAACCCCCAAACAGACTATGTAACCCTAACACAATCCAGAGAATGCTCAAGTTACTGTTGCTGAAGAACATACATATGTGTGTGAAATCTGTACATTGATTACTCATCAACACCAGGCAGTATTTAAAATGTTTAAGGCATGATTTTTGAAGACTAAAAGTTGGTAATTGGATAGCATTTCAATCCTGATGGAGAATGAATAGCCTTTGTGTTCTTTAGTGCCTGTTTCAGACTGTGCATTTCAAAATAAAGCAACTCTCTCATCTTTTGTCATTTTCAGTAGTGTGTTTTGTGACAATATGAGCATGAGCTTGTTTTCATGTCTGCCTCTTCTGCTGCCTCCAGACTTGTCAACAAAAATATAAGAAGGGTGGCTCTCTGGAGTGCTGGTGGCATTTTAGTGTTATTATCTTACGTAGTTTTTTGTTTGTTCAGGGTAGGGCCAGATTTTGCCTGGAGCCCGATACCATGGGCTGAGAGTATAAATGAGATGATGTCTGCAAAGCTGGGTGGAGGTTGTCTTGCACAAACTGTCATGGTGCTGGGTCGAGGGATCTGTGTGAACCCATCACTTGTGTTTGACTTCCAGAGCTTGGAACAACATGGTTTGAGAGATTCAAAGGAGAAGGATACTCAGGGCACTGGGAAAAGGCAAAGCAGGACCCAGACTCCATGGCCACTTGCAGTGGCTGTGTGGTGAAATTGTGCTCTTATATTGCAGAGCTCATTGGCTTGTGTCTTGCCTTCTGAAGAGATATCAGCAGAGCTCATAAACCCCCAGTCGTTAGGAGTCCAGCTGGAATGTGCAAGTCACAAACTCCCGATAGCCACAGCTGTGGAATGCTGGTTTTGGGAAGTAGCTCCCTGTGTTTCTCCACCTGTCACGGAGCGGTCGGGAGGGACGGCTGAACGTGCGCCTGGCCGTGCCTCGGAGCCTCTGAATAGGAAGGATTCATTTGGTGGCTTTACGGATGCTCACAGACCTCACTGTGGATATTTTACTCACAGTAATGTAGTTCATTCAGGAAAATTGAGGGAAAAGGTGTAGAATGCTCGTGTCCTTAGAAAAGCAGGAATTCCTCCTCAAAGCTGAAGAGGTCCCCAGCGATCAGGCTCTCGTAACATGGATCAGGATTGTCTGTGTGATTCTGTGTTAGGAGAAGACACTGCCAGGAGTGAGAGACAGCTGCCTGCTGACCTGGTGTGGTGACGGTCAGGGCGGTGGGATTGCCAGTGCTGGCAGCTGTTACCCTTCAGGAGCATGGTGTTCCAGTGGTGGCTGGAGCAGTGTGGACACTGAAACTCTCAGGTAGATTCAGACCAGCACAGTGACCACTGCTTCTGGCTGAAGCAGCAGGGGCTCAAGCAGCTTCTTCCAAGCTACAGAGTCTAAAGTCTCTCTTTTGTTGTCAGGAAAATGTTCATGTTTGAAAGTATTCAAAACAAGCTGGGCGGCGGGGGGCTTTATATGGAGAGCTGGAAGCTGGGGAAGTGACTACAGCCTGCTCCCTCTCTCTGTGGTCCTGCAGACCCAAGTTCTGGCTCCCCAGTACAGGCTGGGTCCCACAATGTACTTTGCCTCCTCACAATGACAGGAGAGGGTGGTAAAAAGTGAAGAGTGTTACTCAATTATGCACTGGTGCATTTAATTTTCAGTTAAGGAATTTGGTCTCTTTCAAAGAACAACTCTTTAGTCACTCAAGGCTGCATTCAAAAGCAAATTAGAGCCTTTTTGTGAAGACTGATTCATTACTATGCTGGGGTCAGCAGTGATTGACAGCTCTTGTCCTTCATTGCAGCTCGTGCTGTTCCCCTGTGGATGTTATTTAAAGGTCAGCAAAGGGTGGTTACGCAGCTTGATGGAAGGGGATGAAATAGACGGAGGATGAAGTCAGTCTCTGGGCTTAATGTTGCATTTGCATTGTCCTTGCAGCAAAGGAGATGGACGGGCACCAGTGGAATACTGTGTGTGCATGTGCATGGATATTGATTGGGCTTTCCTGTTGTCTTTTTGCAAAAAGGTTTATTAAAGACTCAGTGATTAATTCAGTTTCATTGGTATTAGAGATGGGGGAAATGCAAACCCAGCATAGTCACTGTCTCAGTCTTTTGCCCAGATTAAGAGCAATCAGCTCTAAAGGGCAACTTAATTTAACGGGAGCTCCTCCGTAACAGGTTGTTCCTTCTTCCTGCTCCTGTGCCATCTCCCTGGCACTCCTCTTTCACCACTGTGCTTCAGACTCTCTTGAAATCCAATTTGCTGATTCCTAAAATCCAGCTTTTCCTTTCCAACTGTGACACTAAGGCTTATTGAGCGGATGGTTGGCAGTGTCTCACCACTGCTCTGGCAGCCTCATCCTTTCATCTGTTACCGCTCTGATCAGTCACTGCCTTAAAATACTGTGTACTACTGAGTAGTTGTGTGAGTCATATGAGAAGGAAGAGCACTACAAATACCTTTAAAAAGTGATACATTTTACCTTCTCTTTCTGCTGAAGAGATGGTCCTGGGTTTGTCTTGCGTTGTCTCTGGTTTTAGGGGTTTGTTCTGCTGCAAGCGAAAAACATGTCATAGTTACCAGGAGACTTAAACATAAAGCTGAATTTCTGTGTGTTCTGTGTCTCTCTGATATTAGTGACATGGCTGTGTTGGCTGAACAGTTGCACCAGCTTAATTCTAAAAGCGATTATTCTGTTATTTACTTGAGTGAATCCTAAATGAAGCAAAAGCAGTTGAAAGAAACATGATGGATTACTTTACCCTTGCTAAAAAAAGCCCCTTGGGACAAGTCTTAAAAAACATGTGTGAACATGCATTCGTTATTTTGATCAGGAAACCTTGAAACTTTTTTCTAAGTCAAGAATTTGGGATGAAAGTGTCGGTAATTTGGGGACTAGGCTTCATTACCTGTACCCAGTAATGAATGAAGTCCTTCTCTGGTAAAGTTAGAAAATTTTTCCCCCTCTTGACTTTCAGAGATGCATCGGCTCATCTGCAATGCCAAGGAGACACAAATAGCGTGGCAGAAGGTATTTAGAATTTTACACAGTGGCGTACTTGGAGTTTGTGGTGTGTGAAGTCCCTACATCACACCAAGCAAGCGCTGTTCACTTTACTCGGCAGCACAAAATGCTCACCTTGTGTTTTGTAACCAGAATCTCTGCTTGCAACAGAAACTCTGGTGCTTTTAACTTTTAAAGGGCTTGATTAAGTTTGATTAACCAGATTATGCAACCTGTGAGAGATGGAGAGGTATCATGGGGACACACAGGCAAGGAGCACTTGGCCAGAGTGGTGCCAGAAGTGTTGGATGCCTCATGATTCTGAAATCATTGTTCTGCAGGATGACTTGACTGTCTTCTACGTGAGATTTACGGAGAGCATTTGAGGATGCCGTGTATTTGGTAATCCGTGTTTCCTGGGGAGGATTCCCAGTGTCACAGGGGCATGGTAGGGAGAGCTGGGTATTTGTAGGAATTAAGGTCACGATATAAATGAGAATAGATGAAGAACCTGAACAGAGAAATAAATTCCATCCTATTCAGTATCTGTGCCACTTAAAAAAGTGGAACCTCTTAAAATCTGAATGTCCGCATTAATGTGGTTGATTATGTCAGTGGGTTGATGCTTAAACAGTTTCTCAAGTTACTGTTCTGTTTAAAAGCTGGGGTTTGCTCTTAAGTGTAACCGGAACTTCCTGAAGTGTTTGTGTTTCAGAAATGTGTATTTTTGTTGTAGAT
The DNA here is from genome assembly GCA_035583155.1 of Acropternis orthonyx. NCBI lineage: Eukaryota > Metazoa > Chordata > Aves > Passeriformes > Rhinocryptidae > Acropternis > Acropternis orthonyx. Next base: position 4,922,334 of record JAWWEU010000125.1, read on the forward strand.
GTTTACATTTTAGAGACCTCGGGTCTGTCTGCGAGTGGTTTTATGCCTCTGGCTGGCAAAAAGGAAAAAGATACACTTCGAATGTTGTCATGCAAAAGCAAAGAAATGTGCCTTTGTATGGGAGGGTGACTCACAATTTCTCAGTGTGACACTCCATTGGCTTGATTGTTTTTGTTGCAGTTCTGATGGTTTGGTTTATTAACAGACCACCTCTCCTGCTGAGGTTTGTGAGCATGGAGTTGTTCTGTTGTTTGCAGTCTGAAGACTGGGGATGCCTCCTGTGTCAAGGCAGAGCTAATCAGTGGAAGATGTTATTAAGCTTATTATGTCTTTGAGAAAGAGATCTCAAACTGTCAGAGACTAAATATGGGAGAGAGAGACACAAAGATGTTTGTAATTCCTAGAGACAAGTTCCAGTAGGCATATCCAGCTCATGGGCTGGGCAGCTTTGTCTCTGGAAAGGCCAAAAAGGGGGTATTTATGTGTGCGTGTGTAAATGCATGTGCAACCTTGAACCAGCCTTGGCTTTGGGAGGGTTTGTCAGGTTAGGCGTGGAGCAAACACGTCTGACTCCGTGTGTTTTGCCTGGACACCTGGCTGGGAATAGGCATTGCCCCTAAGCACGAAGGAATCTGCCAACTCCGGCGCTCGAGCGCGGTGGGGTAGGGATTCGGTCACGGGGTGTTGAGTCTTATTTTTCCCTCTTTTGTTGTGAACTTCCCTTGCGTTTCTGATGCGTATCCCCTCCGGAGCTGACCCACCTCTGTAGCAGTGAGACTGCAGAATAGTCACTGCTTTGTGCTCTCCCGGGGGCGCGGAGGTGCAGGAGGATGGGTGATGGGAGCTGGCACAGCAGCCTCACCGCAGTGTCATCCGGGGGCCTCAGGGAAGGGTTTTCCTTGCAGGGCCTCTGCAAGTGTGTTGGAGATGGGCCCTGAGCCTTTGGCTGGGGCTGAGCTTTTCCACAGCAAACTGTAGTAATGCTAGTCATTGATCCAGAGACGTGCAGCCTGGGATTTTTCGGGGGTACATCAACTCTCCCTTCTCGTAAACTGAGCGAGAGGTGTTTTGCTAAGGACTTTTTCAGGTCAAATAAAGCATCTGTATGTCAGTGAAAACAGGGGTTGAAAGAGTATCCAGTCTGTCCTCTCTTCCCAGGGCCCGTGAGCTGCTCTGTTAGGTGCAGTGTGGCAGCAGGGTTTTCACTGTGAAGTGATGGAGAGTCTTGAGCTGGAGGCTGGACTGAATTTTCTGGGACTCTGAGACCATGGCTGGTACTCTGAGTTTTGGTCTGCACTGAAGTCTTATTTGTAGGGATCTTTGTTGGATGGGTTATAGTGGAAATACAGCTGAGGATGTAATCATACCTTCATTTACAGTGTAAGTGTATCCAAAGCCAGAAGCTCATGGTTGCTTTTTCCTTCAAGGTTTCCCTGATGTTGTGGTTAAAAGTTCCCATTTCCTTGTAGAGCAGTAGGAAAACGGGGATTTTATTAATCTGTTTGGCTAATACATCCTCAAATTCCACATACTTGAGATGTGGGAATTTGCCTCATGCTCTGGTACTGAAAACTCACACTGCCGTGGTGTTCACTGCTCTTTTCTCTTCATGTCTGTCTGTTATTTTATTCCTAACATGTTTCTGTCCTTTTCTCTTCCCTCTGTGACTTTTGTTTTCCCTTTTCCTTACTGATACTGGGGCATGCTCCTGCCCCAGAACATCTTAGCCAGTGCAGCTGCTCTGAGTGAAATACCAGCACTGTGGCCTCGTGCACATGGTGAAGGGTTTGGGATGCCCGAGGCTCCTCTGTGGCTGCCAACAGATTCCAGCTGGGAATGTGAGAAAGGTAGTACCATCTCAGCGGTGAGCAGCTTCCAAAATGTGCAGCTCTCTTTTTCTAAAGGATTAAGCAGGTAGGTTTTGGCCAGATCTTTGAAATAAACTGATTCTGAAGGAGGTTTTTGGCCCAACTCTTCACGCCGCAGAGCAGTGAAACCATTTGGGACCATTTAACTTAGTGCAGTGTTATTGGGTCTGGGCCACTCTAAAGCTCTGCTGGGTTATGAGAACTATAAAAGGGCTTTGGTGTTTGCATTGTACGTGTGATTTTTCAGTTCTAGTACTCAGGGCAGTAAAAACTTCTGGAAAATGTACATGTTCCCTGTATTCTCCACATTTGTAACAGCTTTTCTATCTGTGTAGCACTACTTGTCCTTAAAATTATTTTCTCCACTGCACCATACAAAACTGCCTTGGAAATATGGGGGGTTTTTTTTGAGCTCTTTAGGAAAAGTGAGGAAGATGCAGTTTTTAACTGAGATCTGAAACCTTGCCAACCACAATGCTGTGAAACACCACTTTTCAACTTCCATATTCTTAGCAAAGTCTCTCCAAGTTGTGAAATAAATGCCCGTTTGCAACTCACTCTCAAAACTCTGCTGGTAGGTTTAACCTGCAGCTTGTACATCTGTCCCGAGCATATACCCTGGGAAAAGAGCACTTTGGTGCCTGTCACAATGCGGTTCATCATCCTTTAGTGCCACTAATTGTACTGGTTTCTGTGGAAATTCAGGTTTGGCAGTGTAGCTTGTGTTATTCTCCAGCCAAAACGTCAGTGAGTACATATTCCTACCAGCACCTTTGTGTATTGTTAGGAAAAAACATCTCCTCTCTCCGTTTTTATACTATTGGAAGGCACAATAGGTTCACTTAAACTATAGCCAAAGTGATGAGTGTTCCCACTAAATGATCATCTCCTTAGATAAATGTGCCATATAGAGATTTAGGTGGTATTATAAGCAAAAGGACATGAGTGTAAAATAAAATCTAGAAATTGAGTGTTGATTACCCTTAAGCTTTAGAAAGCTGTGTGTGTGTATCTATATCTGTATGTAATAGTCTTTAATGATAGCTCTAACTATGTTAGGGGGTTTAAATCCACCTCCTGAATTACAGTTCAGTGCCTTAACTTTATTTCATTCATGTCTTCCAAGCCATTTTTATATGTTCCCAAAGATACAGCTTTATCCCCCTTCCTCAGAGTATTTCTGCTGGAATGAAATTGTATTTGTACATCTTGCAGTTCATTTTTTCTTACCTGGCAGAAAAAGAAATATGGTCACACATCAACTTATCACGATACAAAAGCAAGTCTTTAATAGGAGTGGTAAATTTCCCGAGTCCTTTCAGTTGTCTGTGCACAAAGGTCACCTCGGTTATATTTGGGACAGGAGGTTGTTTTATTTCATAACTGGGTGATGACTGAGCCTCAGTCCTCGGGATGTTTGCTCAGCAGGCCGAGCTCTGTGTTGTCACAACACCAGCAGGAATCGGCCAGGGCCTTGTGCTTGGAGTTCCTTGCAAATTAAAGGGCATGGATGTGAGCAGTGGAATAACTCACTGCCGTGCTGGAGGGGCCCTCCAGAAGGACTGCCAGAGAAACTGGGAAAGCGGGCCTTTCTCGGGCCTTGGCTGATGAGCTCTTTCACAACACTCTGTGCTGCTTTTCTGGGCTACAAACGTCTGAATTATTTTACTTTCATTGATCTGGGTCTGAGGTTCAGTTATGCTGAAAACAGCTATGAGTACATCTGAACTGGTGGACAGTATCTGAACTGTTGCTATTGGTGAGCTCAAGTCTGCAGAAGATACAGATCACTGGTGTCAAGTGATAAGTTTCTCTTACAACCAATCAACCAAATTGCAATGAGTTAAACCCAAAATTGTCATTGTCAATGCGTTTGATTGTTAAGGCTGTATTGTCTCTTGGCACCTCCTTGGTCAGCATAACGCTGAGGCAAATACATTCATAAGGCCTTAAAATAATGCCGAAGCCTGACAAACTCACAGCACTGTTCTGGCTCTGTTAGTTCACGTGCCTTTGCAGTTGGAGAGGAAAATTCGGTGAAGCTGATTCTGCTTTTGGGGCTTTCAGTATTGCAGTGCTTTTCAAACTCTGCAGGGAAATCTGCTTTTTTTTTTTTCCCTTGTAAAGAGTAACACTTCACAAGCTTCTCCAAACTATACAAATTTTTACAGGCTTTCAAAAGCTTTCCTAAAAGTTTATTTTTGCAGGATCTGAACTTCTGGCCCGGTATGATGCTGCAGGATTTGGTGTGCTTTTTCTCTCCAGAGAAAGTCACGGAGGATAATAAGTCGGTACTGCAGTAATTAATATTAATTTTCAGCTATTCCACACAGCTGTTCCTTGTTAAGTGTGTGGTGAAAGCTCTGCTTGGGCACATCTCAAAACTCCGTTTCCCGCAGTCCCTGCCCAGAGCGCTTTTCCACGTTCTTGCTTCCCCAGAGGGCAAGGAGTTACACCGAGGGGTTTGGAGCTGTTCACGGGTCTGACTTCGGCCTCATAGCTTGGGAGGGCTGCATTTTGCATACTTGATTCTGAGATGAAATTAAACACTGCGCCTGACTTTTTACTTCTGCCGTCAAAAAGGGTTTGCAGCAATTATCCCAACAATTTCACATTCCCGGTATTCCTGTTGGTGGGAGTTTGGGTTGGTTTCTTCAGTACTATCTCTTTTTCCTTTCAACCAAAAGCCAAATAAGCAGCAACCTCTCTCTGAATCTCAAGAGATGCTCCTTCTCCAAAATTTACAGTCGCTTCAAGCATTTATTCTGGTGGCTTAAAGGCTCAAGCCTTTTAAAACCGCGTCATTAAACAGAACAAAGGATCCACTGCCCCAAAGCGGGTTGGGTGAATGAAGCTGGTGCCTGAGATGATGGATACCAGGCAGGCAAAGGGAAAAGCTTTCATGTGTTCATCTGAACTGCTGGGTTTGATTCATGGCTAGAAAAAGCAGTTTAGGTTTTCTGTTAATAATTGACAGGCAGTAGCTAAAAGCTGTGTGATACGACCTTACGGGTTTCATGTCTTTAAAATGTTTTTAAAATAATTGATGCGAATCGTGTTCCTCATTTGTATAACGCTGTTTCTTGTGCCTTTGCTGTCCTCATCTCTTGCTGCAGTTCTGTTTGTTTATTCTAACCACTTGTTAGATCTATGAGGTAAACTAATGGACACCCTTCTGCTGGGAACTGCCAGAACATTTCGGGAGTGATGTGGTCCTGACTCGTCTCACTCGTAGCTCTGCCCGTACGGAGCTGTGTGCGTTCAGTGTCCGGCGCTGTGCCGTGAGCATTAAGAAAACATTTCTCTAAGAAAACTGCCATGAAAATTGTCCATTTTCTGTGAGCAGTTGACTGTTTTGTAAATGGCCTTTCAAGGAATTTAATGGGTTTTTAAATTGCCTATATGTGAAATGAAGATGGAATAACTTGCTCCCATTGTTTCCAGCTTGACGGTAGCCGCATACTTTGTAATAAGCATTTTCTTTGATAAAAATGGGATCAAAAGCTAGAGGTTCAAAGTTTACTATTTTCTTTGCAAGCTGAAACTCAGGCTTGCTCTGGCTTTCGGTTTGAAGCAGAAGGCAGGTCACTGTCAAGTGCTGAAATACCGAGAGGGCTGCGAAACCTCCCTTTTGTCTTTTTTTATTCGCAGTCAAACTGCAGCTTCAGGCGGAAGAAAGAGGAGTGGTGTCCATCAAGGGTGTGAGTGCCAATCGCTTCCTGGCTATGAAGGAGGATGGCAGATTGCTGGCCTTGGTAAGCAGCGCTTTTGTTCACCTTTCTGTCTGTATCTGTAGCTCCTGTCCTTGCTCTCTGCGGAGTAACCTCCTCTCCTGCAGGACTTACCCAGCCTCTCTGTGTGTAATTTATCAGCGGGAAATTAGCTCTGCACAGCTTCTGTCAATTAGTTAAATCATAAACTGAGAAGAGTTGGGTGTGTCTGCCCCACTACCTAGAAGGTGCATAATTTAATGGGAATAGCTTGTCTGAGAGAGGAAAAAAAATCAGTGATCATGTATAGAAGGAAGTTATAAAAACAAATGAAGAATAAAATGTTTGCCTTCGTACCCCCAGGAGTAATTTTTTTCCTCTTTCACTTCCTTACACATAATGTGATTTTTAAAGACCTTTTAAAATAACAAATAAAGCCAATTCTTTTTTTTTTAAATTACTTTTATGATGCTAATCTGTATAAATGGTTTTCTCATTTTCCTCTTTGTAGAGTATCAAGTTTTTTGGGCATATGTACTTCCTAACTGGAAAACTGGCAAGCAAAAACCTTTTTGACAACGTGCTGATAAAATTTTAAGAAGTTATACAGACGTAGGTAAATTAAACTACTCTCTAGTGAGACTAGTTTTAGTTTAAACTCTTGTGCATGTTATTGGTATCAGCTGAATTTTTCAATTTGTTCCAAAGCCAAGAAGTGTAGCTGTGAAGGTTAATAAGAACTCCCGGAGACAGAATATAAAATTCTGCTTTAAGACCAGCAGTTACATTCGCTTTGCTTAAATCTGCCATCTATATTTATAACCTTTAGAGCAGACAGACCTCCGGCACTGGTCAATTACCACTGCAGGGCATCCATCCTGCTGGAATTCCGCTTTGCAGTCGCCCCTGATGCTTTTGGTGCCTTGAGCACGGCCCCATTTAGGCTCTGTGCGAGTCCCCGCCGGTGCCTGGTGCTAACGGTGTGCCTTCCTAACCCTGGCTGAACTGCACCTACCGAAAGGCTCGTGCCAAGGGCCGCAGAAATTCCTTCTGGTTGCCGCCCTCTGCCTCAGCGCAGGGAGCCCGAAGGCAGTTTCGCAGCACAGGGCTCCGCAGCACGGCTCGGGCTCCGGGGAGCCCTTTCTGTCCGTGCCTCCGAGTACGGTTAATGAACCTGTCTCAAGTTACTCGGGTATCGTGTGGCAGCTCAGCTGAAGAAAATATGAGGAGTTGTCCACTGTGCTATTCTGGAATTAAGGATAATTGGGAATTTCCTGTGGTGCTGGTGTGGTGGCATTTGGCTTCCCATGCGGATCATCATCTTTACCCCGAGCGAGAGCGAGTGGTCAAAATAGGGTGTTTAGCACCATTTGTAAAATTATAAACACAGGCGGGTGTTTATATTTGGGGTTTCTGCTGTTGCGTGGTGGGTTTGGTTGTAGAACACGCTTTCCTTGCAGCAATTTTAGCTGTTTAGTTCTTGTAAGACAAAGTGTTTGAAAAGTATCAGTTGTTCGCTCAGAATTACTCTCTCAAAATACATAAAGTTGGGTCACTTTGTGCTTCTCACTTGAGTTTATGAACGTTTGTGTTGTTTCTGAAAATGGGTATTATTTGCATCGTGTTTGCTGCACACGCTACTCCCTACAGTTCTTAATTTTTCTTCTTCCTAGGTGGAAACTCTCTACTCTTTTAAGGTCTTGTTCTTCACCCAGCCCGACCAATGCTGCTGCAATTTCACGGCTGTTTTCTGTAGCACTGGCAATGCTTTTTCCATGAGGATTTTGCTGCAGTGACTTCCAACCTTCTGTGGCCAGTTGTGCCTCTGCTGTTTTCTGCCTCTAAACACATTCATGAAACTGTTTCTAATTCCCAGCATTTCTCGTCCAGTTTGAGCAGGGCTGTGTTTGAGCATTATGGAACCTTTAATTTCTAAACACTCAGTGTAGTTCTCTAATCCGCCAGTCACTCAAGTGCTTTTCTGTCCTTTTTTTAATTACTTTTCAGTGTCAAGGATCAATTTGCTTAGTGTCCTCGTTTTATAAATATATCAACATCTTCAAAAATACTTCTGCAAATTATTACTCAGGCCTGTTCTTCATCTCATTGGATGTTTTTGTAATTACTTGGTGCAGACACGTCTCTAGGGTTTGTTCCGAGCTGGACTTTGCAGGATGATTTACTGCTCACCCTGGTGACCTGAGTTGGGGTGCAGTGCATCGTGTGCTTGTCTGTAAAGCTGGATGATGCTGATTAACGGAGCAGTTTCATGCTCTCCACTAGCAGGCTCGGTTGTGGGGGAGAACTAATCTCTACCAGTTGGGTCACTGGAGGAAATGGCTGGTTATTAATACAGAGGGTTAAAACCTCCCCTTGGAAAAGGCTGTTTTAACTGAAAATATTTGTGCAGAAATGTATCTATTCCATTGGATTTTTAATGGAAACACTGAAGCATTTCACTTCTGCTATGGCTTGTTTTGACTTTCCAGTTTCATTTAATTTGACATATTTTCACTTCATGGGAAATGTGATTATTTCATTTAATGAAGATATTTCTCAAACTTCCCATGAAAGGAAAAATTGCACTTTTGACTAACTTAGATTTCATGATAAATAATTTATTTAAGGACTTGACTTGAAGGGAAATTCTTGCCTTTTGGTGTTACGGGTTAAAATTTTGCTACAGGAATATTTGTTGAGAATAACCTGCATTTCTTTGGCCCTTTTGTACTTAGAGAAGGCTGAATCTGATCATCACCTCCCTCAGGGCAGTGCTGGATCTGCTGTGGCAGTTACAGGTTAATAATAACCCTCTGGCTTTAGTTTTGAGAATGAATACACTGGAGGAATTTTAATTCCTAATCCAAGTCCAAGATGTCAGAGGCAGTTATTGGCACAGTGTGACTCTAGGGCAGATGAGGTTTGCACTGAGAAATCCATCAGTGGGTGATGTTTGTGCAAACAGGGGGAGAACCACCTTGTTGGAGGAAGTTGCTGCCCCTTTCAGGCAGTTCATCTGCCCTGGGTGAATTGACTTTAAGGACTTCAGGATTGCTAATGCTGAGAATTCCTGCACTCGGCATTTCATTGAGTCACTCAGATTTCTGGACGGAGGGCTTGCTTGGCAGCAGACCAACTGCTGACTGGTGGCAGGGCGGGCACAGGGGGAACTCGCTCCCCGCCACTGCCCCAGGTGCTTTCCCTGCCTTCATCCTTTTCCTGAAGGGCTGTAGAATTCGGCTGCTTTGCGCTGTGCTGTGGAAGCTTTCCCCGCCAGATCAGCACTCCGAATGCAGCCTAGACTGAAGTGTATTTGAAAAAACCACTGATATAGCCAGGGTTTTTCCAGGGGCTGAGGTTCACAACACAGTGGCTGGCATCCTGCTCCTGCTGGACAGCAGTCCAGCTTCAGAAATGTCGCCTTTGGCAGGTGGTAGAGAATACATAGTTCATGAAGCCCCAACTACCATTTGTCATCTAAATGTTGGCCTTTATGTCAATACGTTTACACTGGCAGCGCACCGTAGGAATGCACTGGTGTCACATATGCTTTGTGCAGAAATAAGGACTTGTCTTTATACATTTTTTGATGGTGTTTCTGCCTGAATTTCCAGCTTCAGCCACTGTACTGAATTTACCTACACTCTGCTTAAAGTTTCTGTTTTTAAATGCTTCTTTATGCAGTTTCTGTGCCCTCTTAAAGATTCCTGTAAGCCCTTTCAGGCTTAGATATGTGCCTTGAGACGATTAATGTATCTGTTTTCACATTGCTGGAACACAAAGCATTGAAGTACAATTTGTCTTGAGAAAGGTTATTTAAAATAAAAACAACATGAAAGTTGTGAATGCGATTTCTGTTATTTGAAATGTACAAATGCCAGTGAGTTACAGAAATGGGAAACTGCATATGGATTTTCTCTTACGAGTTCTTTTCCTTAGAAACAAAAATTCACATCTGAAAATGATCGGAGGAAATACCTTTCTATTGGAAAACGTGTTTGGAGACAGATGACTTTATTCCAGAGTGCATTTAATTGTTTGTAGCTACAGAATCTTGGCATGTATGAGGAGTCACTCTCCTCTTACATGCTTTTGTGTGTACTGTAGTGTCTAGTTGTTCCAAGTTCACTTTACGTGTTAATGAATATTAACAGATGATGGTAACAAAGGGTAGCCTGCTGGTTTCAGGAACTGCCTCACATTCCCTGTCTGCTCCCCAATGTTTTACATGCTTGCTTTTTCTCCTCTGGCATTCCCAAAAATTTTCAGTGGAAATGAGCCTGACTGAACTGCTGGACTGACAGATGACGTATATGAAAAGAAAGTGCATCTTCCAAGTTCCTGGGGTGTTGAGCTTCTGCTTTCTTTATATTTGAGACCGTAATTTCTCTTGCCTGAAGTGCCAGCTCTGCAGGTGGATTTACCACCGTGACACCTGAGAGCTGTTAATCCCATGTAGGTGGGGCTGGCTTTGAGGACTTCCTTCCAGAAGTAAAGTAATTCTAGAGATGTACTTCTAAATACTGTAGCATGCCTGGTTTTTGTGTGGAATATAAATCTTTGCCAGGTCTGATCTTTTCTTTAAGTTATTTTTCAAGTTTTGAATTCTAAAAAATCTTGAAAAGACTTGCATTAGCTTTAGGAAAAGTTAAACCTCAAGACTGGAAAAGAAGAGGCAAAGGCTGGAATTCTGCCATGCTATTTACTAATGGATAAAATGCTGGTTTGAGGAAGGCAAGGGAAATGCTGCCTTTTCTTACACCCTGCTTTTCTGTTTTGGTTACATTCTAAGCTAGGGTGAGATGGCAAAACAGCTGAGCTTGGAAAAGTCAAGGGACAGTCAAGTGCCAAGGGACAGGGTCCTCCATTTAAATGTTCGACTTTCTGATCAGAACAAAAATCTACAGAGTGGAAACGAACTAGAACCTCCTTGGCCTGTGTTAGAGACCATAAATGAACCATAGTTAATCCCTCTTCTTCCTCTCGGTGTTTTTAACAATATTTTCACAGTAACTCTATCGTTCTTCAATCATAAAATGTTTCATATCCATTTCTTAAAACCAAAGGTACTGCTAACTCACATCTTCGCTAAGTTAGCCCCATGAATCTGAAGAATTGATTTTGGATGCTACACCAATAATTCTTGATTTTGTTTTTTCCCCTTTTAGAAATACGCAACAGAAGAATGTTTCTTCTTTGAGCGTTTGGAATCCAATAACTATAACACTTACCGATCGCGGAAATACTCCGATTGGTACGTGGCACTGAAAAGAACTGGACAGTACAAACCCGGACCAAAAACTGGACCTGGACAGAAAGCTATCCTTTTTCTTCCCATGTCTGCCAAAAGCTGATTTCCATGGCGGATTCCGAGCACGTTTGCCACACTACACTAAAGACGTCTACTTTCCTACTCCTCCCTGAAGTAGCAAAATAGAAGCAATTATTTGCTGATATTAACTGTTTTTCCAGATATCGTTTTAAAACATGAATGTTTCATACTGTCTTTATACTGCTCTCTAAACCTGTTGTGCCAGTGTGTGTGGAGGTAAAATTACTTGGAAAATATATTTTCAGGATCAATAACACGTTTGTTTTCTTCCAGGTATCTCTGCAGAGCTGTTTTATTTAGCTTATGCTTGCTTTATGGAGTAAAGGAAAACAAATCTGATGCATGCTTATAGCAATATTTACCTTTAAAAATAATTTATCTCTTAGAGAATAATTACTTTCTAATAATCACCCAAAAAGAAGCCCATGGATCATTTTAATGTGCAACACTGCAGCAATGATTCTAAATTATTAATATAATGAAATGTGAAATGTATTGCTATCCTGTAATGTTTCTGTAGGGCTCGGGCAGCTCCCTGTGGTACAGTTTGTAGAACAGGCCTGTGTAGACAGCTGGGAACTCCCTCATGGTGATGTCAATCTTCTCAAACCCTTCCCTGTACCCGTACAGTAAGAGTTTGGCTACGTTGCTGGTGATGGGAGTAGAGTTTTTTGCCCTGGCAAGCTCCTCGAGGTCCATCCATTCGCACCTCAGGCACTCCTGCTGGCAGAAGCTGATGTTGAAGGAGCAGGGCTGCAGGCGACAGACGATGTACATATCCGACTTCCCGAAGGCTCCGGGGTGTTGGTGCTGCTGCCTGATGCTTAGGATGGACTTGAATTCTGACTTGATGCCAGTCTCTTCGAAAACCTCTCGAACTGCTGTGTCTCCTAGGTGGGAAGAGCAAGCCTTACAGTACATCTACGAGTGGCTTAACACGCTTTACACTTTTTGGAAAGGTGGACACCCTCTAATTCAAAGCGTTCTCTGTTGTGCTTCCTAAGGTTTTCAGGATGTAAGTCTTGTTTTTCCAACAGAAGGATAAGCTAATTCTTTGGTCCCCAAACCAAAGTAATTGCTATGTGCCATTCCTGTGTATATCCTACAGAATGACTCCTTTTGATGACACTGTGCAGGGGGTGGTTTGAAATGGACACTGATGGCTGCTGGCTCCAGGTCTCTTAATCCAAGGCAGCACTGCAACCCTCCTTGCAGCCTTTTGTATCCCCATCCCCTCTCCTTGCCTCTGCCCGAGCTGCTGTGTTATCTGTTTCTGTTAGTTCATTTTCAGTAAGAAATTAGTGTGCTGGCTTGCTTCCAAAAGCAAAATACATCTTAAAAGGCCTGTAGAGATTTGCCATCCTATGGAAGCTTTCATCTTGGCATGTCAGGAGGGGAACCAAACAGGCATTTCAGGTATAGTTTCAAATAATGGAAATAATTTGGACATACAGTGGCCAGCAATATATAGCCAAAATGATCAATCCAGCTTTGGCCCAATTACTGTAGGTTACTGGCCCTGCTTTGCACATCCTTCTGCCTCAGCTCAACTTCCATCTTGCCATGGAATGAACTGGGTGAAGTTTACACATACTCAGTGTGGAGATGGGGGAAGGTACTCATTTACCATCACTGACCCTCACAGAGATTACATTTTGTGTTGCTCAGAGAGGCCTCTGTGGTCCCCTGGTTTAAAATAGTGGTTGCAAAGCAAAGCTCCCTGTGGCAAGTGGTTTTGTTATTAGGCAGGGGACTGTATTACATGCAAGTGAAGAACTGAGATTGTGAGGAATGCTGAAACAATCTACAGTTAAGAAAATTGTGATAAATTAGGAATTTCATTTAAGCTTTGAGGTTTGATTTTTAGAGAAAGTGCCTTTTTCTGTTTCCCTTTTATTTAAATGTGTATATATAAAAATATCTAATGACAGTTAAACTAGAAGAAGCATGAGGGCTTGAGTTTCAGAAATACTCAGATACAAAACATGTGCACTTTGCTTAATTTGCATTATGAGACTATTGCTGGTACTTGCACAAGTCAGTTTGTACTCATTTAAGTAGGCAGCCATGTATTTTGTCACTTCACATAATCACAGGATCTTCAAGCATTGTAGTTGCAATTTTTAATTGTAATTTAAAATGTAGTCCCTTGAGTGACCGAGTTTTTAAGTTTTGATCTAAGGATTAAAAAAAAAGTAAAATTCAGCCCTATTATATTTTATGCTTCACTAATTTATATCTTCTTGTAATATAAGATGTGATGCAAAGAATGATAACTTTTATTATTATACATAGTTTAGAAGTGGCAGGAGGGGAGCTGTGAGAGACTTGTTTTCTCCTGGGTGTTTTTCAGTACATCCAGGCTCCAGCCATAATCTCACCTGTTATTTGAGGCATGGCCTCTGGCTTACTCAGTAGCAGTATCCCTCTGGGGAATCCCACTGGAATGCCAGTGCTGGCACAAAAATCCCGCTGGTATCTCCTGGCCCAGAGCCTCTGGCACTAGAAGTGGGAAGGAGCATGGCCAGACAACAACCGTGGCGTTTGGGATTCTTCTGAAAACATGGATCCATTTCACTATCTTATATGTATTTGCATTGTTCAGCAAATATTTTTGGTTTCCATCCCTGGGTTTGACAAAAAGTCTGAAAACATGACTCTGTAGTTATGAAACTCAAGTCAATCAGATCCCAATAACGAGAAACTTTCTCCACGTGTTGAACTAATGAACTGGAATACAAGCCCTCCAACTGTTGCAGGGAGGCTGCAAAAATAGTAGGTATTTCTAAGGTATGGAACAGTCAGGAGACCTGGGCTCAATGCCCAGTTTAAGAAATAACAAGTCTGTGGATTGTGATTTTAAGGGGTGAGGTAAAAAGGGGGGAAAAAAGCCAAATTTTCTATATCTTCATAAACACCCTTGTTCATTCACCACTGAACAGAACTGCAGCAGTGCTTGTTGTTGTCACCCGTGCTGTGCTGGGCAGAAATGAGAGGTTTCCTCAAATCAGCATTATTTCCTAAACCAGAAGAGCCTTATGTCCCTGGCTGAGAGCAGGTGCCCACAGGACTGAGGTGCTGCACCTCGTGCTGCCCTGTGCCAAGAGCTCTTAGTCCAAACAAATCAAATGAACGAGGGTGGAAGGAAGCAAATGCATTTTTTTCTGTTTTGCATGTAAGGATGGGGAGTTGGAAATGTTTTGCTCAGTGCATCACTGAGGTCACTGCCCTGGATTCCAGTGTGAGCCGAGAGCTCCCTGCTTCAGTTTAATTTGGTTTATATACCGATTACCTTAATCCTCTGCACTTCTGGCTCGTATTACAGCATATCCAAGAAGCCTACAAAAAGTTTGCTGGCTTCAAGCACTCACTCAAGAGAAACTGGAAAAGACTAGATGTTATAAATACAGAACTGCTTTGCCCCAAAATGTAATGTTACCCAATTACCATTAAGGTCACAGGATCATGTAACTTCATCTGCTCACCATCAATTCAAAGAAACAAATTCAAAGGAGTGATGTGGGTTGTGCTGTATTTTAGTGGTGTTAATGTCTTTGTAACTCTGTTGATGTCTGACCTGTTCTCCTGGGACTTACCAATGTCTTCTCCTGGATTAGACAGACCTCCTGGAAATTTCCATGCATTTACAGTCTGTATTGGAGGAGAAAACATTAATGAAGTATGCAGTCTGTGTTGTACTCTCTAATATGAAGGAGATGATTAATGTGTGACTCTTTTTCTTGAAGTTGCAGTGTTGTTATGACTCTTACAAACAGCAGTAAGTAGGAACTTGTTAGTTCCTGTCAGGGTGATGATCAGAGATAGCTACAGTCTGTATGAACTATTGGAACAAAACACCTACTGACTGAAAACACAAACTGTCTAACAGTCATTAGACAATGTTGCTGCTAGATAGAGTAGTTGAATATTAAAAAAAAGCTGCTATAGACAATATAATCTTATATTTAATCACTAATGTATTCCACTTCCATGGTTTTGGCTTTTAAAAAATGTATATATATTTAATCTTACCAACAGGTATTATGATTGTAGTACTGTTCTATACTGCACTGGCTTTAAGAGGACTCTGTGTGTCTGTAATAATCATTTAGTTTAACTTGTCATTTTCATGGAATACAAAAAGTGAGGGCTTGTGTGTGACTTATACCGTGAAACATTTATTGAATTGCAATAAAGTTCAGTATTAGAACGTGAAGTGCTGACTTGGTGTTGTCACTCATAGTGCTGTAGGAATCCTGGTCCCTACACCTCTTGCAAATGCATAAAGATTTGTAGGCTTTACCTTTACTCCTCTGTACTTTTTATTTCTTTCCTTATTAAAAGTTTGTGTAGGAAGAAGTTACCCTTCACCTAGAAATTAATGTAGTAAAAAAGTACACTGGCCAAAAAAAGCTTTTTTGTCCATGCAGCATAGAGAGGGAAGCTCTCTGCTTTCCAGTGATCTGACACCCCAATGACTACACTGGAAAATGGTTTTTTTCCTGGGCATTCTTAAAAGGCTTGGATAGGAATTTAAAGTAATAGATTAAAAATAGTGCAGATGGAAAAGACATATATTTGTCTGTTGGCTTTCAGATTTGCATTTGGTTTCTGGAAATCTTTATGTGCTGGGGAATTGTCCTTTTCATGATTAAACCCAAACAGGTCTTAAAATTCCACCAGCTTAATTTAAATTTTTTAAGCTTTCAGAACATTTCGGGAAAACTCTTCATTTTATGGGAAAAGGGAGAAGAGTGCTGGAACTGAGAGTGGGAAACAACTGTCTGAACCATTTGCTTGCACTGAGATATTTACTCACTGCACAAGAAATGAATATTCATACACTTGAGCATTTATACTTCATTTTATCCAGCCAATAAAGAGGAGACTCAGAAACAATCACTTTTCATAATGAGCTGGAGGGAAGAGCAGTGCCAGACTGGCCCTCTTGTGTTTTGGGGCCAGAAGCCAAAGAGGTAATGCCTGGTGAGTATGGAATTGAACCCAATACCTGAACAGAGCATCTGATGTCACTGTAGAATGGACAGAGACACCTGCACCTGAAGTGGCTCTGGGGGAGCTTTAACAAAACCACACATGCAGAAGTTAAGCCTCACACCTCCTGGGCTTAGGAAATTACTATTTCCTACTAAATATGAAGATATTCTTTGAGACCAGTTGAAGATGTTCACTAAAAGGTAAGCATGCAGTTTTCTATTTCTGTATGTATAAAAGGATAAATAAATGCCATGTTTCTAAAGTTTACAATGTGCTGTTCTGTTCCTGGAGACTTGAACTGGAACCACTTTCAGAATCTACAGCATGTAGATGTAAGCCTGAAGGTTCTGCTATGAAAAAGTCCTTGACATTTTTATTTATTGTAAGGGAAAATATAAAAATAAAAATCTTTAATTGCAGGAAATGAGTTCAGAGGAAGAGAAACACCCTTGTCTTTTGTGTTAGAAGCTCAACATGCTGTCAGATTGAACCTGCCTATGAAAGCACCCTTTCACTAAAGTTCATTAACCATGTTGTAGTTACTAATGAACTGATGTTTGGGGTCCTGGGAAGAAATGCCTTAGAAGCTATTTCAGGAAAGACAGAAAAACACAGCCAGGGAGAATCTGGCATAGTTTTTACTGTATAAAATGAAAATGATGCATCCAAGTGTATTTCAGTCTACCTAGGTAAGTTTTGATTGCTTCATGTTAAAACTGCAGTTAATCTCACTGTACTAGAGACACTTTAATTTGCAAATGAAAGCGTAATGGAATCTGAATGTCTTTTCTATGGACCAGCACAGGCAACTGCCACTGAGCTTTCTGCAGCTGCTGGATTAAAACCTAGGTTGGCCTGACAGGGGCTGGAAGACATTTGCAGTGATGGGTATTCGGTGACCTCAAGCCACATCACACCACCCACCATCACCACACTAATGCTCTGGTCTGGCATTCTCCATAGGGAGGGCAGGCACTTCCGTTTGTGAGGGATTAATGATCTTGACACTTGCTGTACCAAGGTGGTCTCCAGGTCAAGGCCAACCACGGCAGAGCTTATTTAAACCCACAGATATGCCTGGAATTTTTGAAACCAAACAAAATCAGAATCCTTCTCTCAAAATCTGTTCCAAGCTGTGGGGGTTTTCCAGAGGGCTGCGTGGATCCAGATGCAAGATTAGGGACTCTTGGGTCAGTTACAGGGGAAAAACTCAAAGCAGGAAGACTTAGTTCTGCTGAGTCAATCACCTGTTATAACAGTAAAGGCATTTCTTTTCAAAGTGTTTTTTTATTCCCTCAAAATGGTATACAGCAATCTGTTGATAGATGTGTTCCAAGACACTCATAAAAAAAAGTAACTTTTAACTATCACAATTCTGGACTGGAATAAATATGTATTTTGTTTTATACTACAGAGCAGGCTTATCTAAACGAACTTCTCTATTTTATAATCCTGTAACAAACTTACCTTATTTCTGTCTTGTACAACCAGCACCTTTCCAGTGCCTTCATCTAGAACAGCACCTAGTAGGGAAAGAATATTGAAAAACTTAAAATGAAGTGCTGGCTAATTATGTCCAATATTCACAAGCAAAATCTAGCATGTTTTGATAAAGCATAACAAACCCCTAATGATACCATTTACAGTTGGCAAGGTTTGTATGGATGAATCACAAAGTGGTTTGTTGGTGGAAAACCGATACACAACAAAATATCACTAAAAGCTTAAGTATCCTATATAAAAATTCCAAGTTAGCACAGTACCAAGACAAATAATTTAAGACAAACATTTAAGTTCCAAATTAGATAAGAAATGAAAAGAAAAACTTGCTTGTGTTAATATCAGAACTAAAGAATGCAAGATCAAGAGGTCACCCAAACAATCTAGCAAAGCTTTAGCAGAGTCATGCCTGTAATCTTGCCCAAGTAACAGAAAATTTTCCAGTGACTCTGGCTGAGGAGACACCCTTACAGGGTAGGAATTTTCCTCCAGTGAAATTCATGACAAAACTCCCACCTGCTGTAGTGAAGATTTCAGTGTTCTGTGGTTAATAACACACAAGGTTTAGTATCAGTGGGCTCACTGGAGTGATAATGTTCAACTGGGTGACTGTGAACTCATGACAGGAACTGCACAGTGATCTGAGTCAACCTGTTAACCAAAAAGTGTTGCTTCCAAGTGGAAAAGCAACACTTGCACCTGATTAAAAAAACCTCACGATGTCTGACTGAAAAATGCAGCTTTTCCTTATGTCCTCATGCTCAGCCCATGACTTTCTCCCGCAGATTACCAGTTTTCCTACTTTCTAAAACCTCAGTACTTTCATGTTTAATCATCATGTCACACTCACTGGTCATACTTTAAAAATGTCATTCCTTTAAAACAGGCATTTTCCTCAGATTTTAAAGAGTACTGTGGTGAGCAGAATGAGCACTGTGGTGCAGCTTAGCAGGCTCTTTTCCACATCAGTCATGCATGGGTTTCAAATTAATAGTTAACTATAAAAAAATGCTGTCATTTTACAGCAGAAGGAAGAGTATACAGGCTGATCTGTGATGATATATGCACTTAAAATGCTTTGGGGAAGTATTTCCACAGAAGAGAATTATTAAGGAATGAGTGTCCAGCTCAAAACATCCTCTGTTTTTCTAATAATACATGGCAGACTTATGTGTAGGAGGAACATTTAAAAGACGAAATACCAGCCTTCAAGATATGTCAAAGGATGTGTTTTAAGAAGGTAGTCACATATCTGCCTCCCCCTAGCTTGTGACCTTATAGTTTCTTTCCTCCTATAAACATTTAGCAGTGTCCAGGTTCAAGTACTGTACTGATTAAAAGAGGGAACAAAAGCAAAGCCATTCTTCAGCCGTATGGTTTGCTGAGGACTGACTGCAGGCAGGAAACTGCAGTTTGATTCAAACAGAAAGTATGTGTTCCCTCCTCCGTTCCTGTTCCCCTGAAACTGATGCCTGTGAATGCAATTTGTGGCAGCGAAATTGTCAGTAAGATGATCAGAATCTCTGCTAGAGGATACCTAAAACCAAAGCAAAAAGAAAGGAAAAACACCAAACGAATTTGCTGTCTGGTCTCACATTCCCAAGTGTGACTCAGATGGCCCTCGCTGGGTTGCACCTGGTTGGTATCAGTGAGATCAGAGCTTGACTGAAGTCCCTGAACTGTGGTTTTAAAAACTCTCTCTTGCTACAAATGTGGTACCTGGAGCTTTCAATCATCCAAAACCAGGATGACTTTCTGGAAAGGTTTATACTTATAACCCAACCAAGTAATCACTATTACAACACTGCTTTGTTTTGAATGTTCTCTTTTGGCAAACAGGTAAAAAAAAAAAAAAAAAAAATCCCTTAGACAACTCCATATAATGAGTAATGGAGGGGAAAAATACCTTCATCCTACCTGTTTTATTTATGACTGATGTAAACACGTATGCAAGATGTTAAGTGTTGAAAAGCACTTGTCAACCACATGGTGAGTGCATACAAGACTGCTTGCACTGTAAACATCAGCAGACAGGAGTGGGTATTTGTAAAACAACTTGGGAACTGCTTTTAAACCACTTTTGATTCCTTGGGCCATCATAACCTACAGAACTCCGTCTTCCTGTGCAGTTTCAAATTAATGCAGCTCCTCATTTTACACATTTCCTTAAGCAGCAGTACTGGCTAAGGCTGATATTCCTCTGTGTGCCTAGATCGTCCTCCGAGTCCTTCAACTCCAAGGACTTTGCTTCAACAAGTACATTGAGGTAGGTAGCAATGAAAATAACAGCTGTGTTATAAGGATTGCAGTACTCGTGAGGGAGAAGAGAATGACTTACTTTTCTTCCTCTGACTTTTTTCCTTTTCTTTCACTTTCCCTCCTCTACCTGTCTTCCCTATGGCATTGTTGTGTGGCATGTTTACAAACATGTCCCTTTCTGGGTGGCAGACCACTTCCTCCCAGGAGGTGGAGAATGTTGGAAGTGCTTCACAAAAACATGTTAATCACTTCATACACCAGAGACTTTCCTGCATCTTTACACATGTGGAAAATCCTGCCGCCTACTAACGGATGCAGCAAGTTAGCTGGAAGACACATCACATGTTCCACTATTTCTAAACAATAATGGCCAAGCCCAGTGAGTAACATTTGCTACTCTCTGCTTGGCGACTCTCATCTAGTCTGGTCAAGTCTGACCTGACCTTGCTTATTCACACCTTTGTCATCATTGGCTGGATGATCCTGAGGCACTAGCTCTGGCTGCGTAGTGTTCCCTGCGTGGGAAACTCCAGACAGGAGGAAAACCAGCTGCTGGTCTACTTGGCAATGAGACCTGCTACCTGTTGCCTGCTCCCTGTGTTTGTTTCCCTCTGGCCAGCCAACCACTCCCAATGTCTCTGCTTTTCATTTCCAGGATGCTCTAGGGCCTGAGTCCTGTATTTGACTGGCCACAGCTTTGAGACGGAGATCCTCATCAGCAAATTGCTTTTCTTTACTGCAGATATTTTCTAAATACCCTTTTTTTTTGTTCAGAAAATAAAAATGTCTGAGGTTTGACACAGACACCATATAAATGCACATATTTAAATAATTAAATACTTTAATAAAATAGAATGAAACCCTTTCACTACTCAGGCTCTCCCTCCTAAAGTACAAAGATAATGGAAAAAACCTACTGCAGGTGGTATCCACACTGCTTAGTATATTCTTGGGACGTATTCCAGACCCACTGACAGTGAGTGGAACAGAGGGGAAAAAACCACATAGCAGCCATTATTCCACAGAGAAATCTGTTTGTTTACCTGCACAAAATGCATTCTTTAAAGTCCTTACCTCTTTTAAAGAAACTCCCAATAATGAATAAAAACGTACAGGTTTGAAAAGTGATAGCAAAGAATACAGACATTTTATGTTGTGCAGTTTTTAAATCCATGCAATAAATTACAAAATCCATCTACCTTGCACTTGTGAAACTTTTCCTTTCCTCAAAGCTTTTTCCTACTTGCAGAGTGGCAAGTGTTTGAAAGTGGAACTGCAAATTACGCTCTGAAAGGGCACTTTCAAACGTTTATTGAGAGTCTTTCAGGAGTTATGATTTTGCTTTTAGAAAGCCCTTCCTGGTACCCACATGGTTTTCTTTCAAACAACATTTTTAGCTGTGCAAGTCCTACTTCAGAAAAAAGCCCTTTCAATTAGTCACGTTTCCTCAAGCACTCAAGTTACAACCACAAGGAGTAACTCGGTGCTTCTGCTGAGGGAATGCACTATCCTGCTCCAGTTTAATGCCACATATTTTCATGGTGAGGTTTCCATACCTCAGGAAAACATGCTCCAACATGTCCATTGACAAAAGCCCAGGCCTCCTTCAGCTTCCACCCTGCCCTCTGCTGGCCGTGGAACGGAAGACTCCCACTGCCGATGGCACTAGGACCGTTTTGTAATTCAAGGCCTTTTTTCCAAAACTTATTTTCACCTGACCTGCTGCTACACAGAACAATACATCTTTTGTGAGTGCTTCCTAACTAGATTTGTCAAATTGCTATTTATGGGTCTTAACACCACTTGGTGAAGAAATACTGTCCAACAGAGTCCCTGCAAGCCAAGGACAAACAAGTCAAGGTTGTAATCCGAGAGATTTGCTCTCCCTATCCCGTAATTTCTGGGTGTTAAAGTAACCTTTACCAGTACTTGAGGGGTCCAAACAAACCCCCAAATAACAGATTACTGAGTGTAAGGACAGGCAATGGCGAATCTGTGGAACTCTGCTGACAGAGAGGGCAAAACCATTCAAATTTGGTGAAGCTGAGTTGAAGTTGACAGCACTGTTTCATCATCAGTCCTTTGTACTGTGTTATAAAAAAAAATAAAGGAAAAGAAAGAAAAGGGAAAACATCTTATCTAGTTCCTTGCAAATGTTCTCAGTTACAGAACAACTCTCTTCCCTCTGTGATTGTGGGAGTTCTACATTGTATGGTGTCCAGATGCTTGTTTGTAAATATGTTTGGATTGCAGACTTCTAGGCACAGCTTAGAGCACCTTGTAGACCACTGTAACTTAGGCTAATAGTTGTTTTAGCTTCTGAACAATCCCTGTGAGGTCAAACTGACCCCATTTACAGACCTTAATTAGGCAGATTCATATATTAAGCATCTACAGTAAAGACAGTAAGCAGAGGAAGTGCTTTTTTTATTTCTCTACAATTGTGGTTTTTCATTTTAAAACGCTGCTAGAACCTTGAAATATTTACTCTCTCTCTTACCTGTAAGGTGAAAGACAAGACACTTTTCTCAAAATGGTATTTAAAAGTAGTATTTCGTGAGCTAACATTTTACAGTTTTGGGACCGTATTTTCTACTCCTTGAGCTGTTCACAATTTTCTCAAACTGGAATTGTTTTGAGAAACCTCTGTCAGGCTGTTTTTAGCCACATAGGCTCTTGTACAGGCACATTCACGAATTACACACTTCCCTTTGTAATGTCACCCCCACAGTAGGCAGCTGGTTTCCAT
This sequence comes from Acropternis orthonyx, assembly GCA_035583155.1. NCBI lineage: Eukaryota > Metazoa > Chordata > Aves > Passeriformes > Rhinocryptidae > Acropternis > Acropternis orthonyx. The sequence goes on from JAWWEU010000125.1 coordinate 4,944,750, forward strand.
GTGCTGGTTGTTCAGAAGAACAGCCTATTCCCTACTGGTCCTAAGGGCTTGTTCAAGTCTTTTTGTGGGTGCAACCACTCCTGTAACTCACCTGCCACCCCCAGCTGGTGGGTGGCAAACCCTGGCAGCATGCTGGGCCCCTCTCCCAGCCACAGCGTCAGGGTGGACGAGCCCTGCTCGGCGTGGTGGAAAGCAAAGCCTTGGGCAGCGGCCGCTGCCGCAAGCCCGCTCTGGAGGATGGGGACACGGAGCCACACGGCAATGCGACCTTCCTGCTGCCACTGAGCCACGGACTCTGCAAGAGAGGCAAGTGAGGAGGGTCAGGGCTGTGGCCAACACTTACAGACCCCCACCTTGCCCTTGACCTGTGTGGTTTTAAACCTTATTGCGCACGACAGCCGGGGTTAACGAGCAGAAGTCTGTATTTTCACCTCATTTACCCCCGGGGTCAAACTACTGTCAGCGTGAGGAACGCACCAGGAGCCACCACCAGGGCTGCCAGCTCAATGTTTTATGTGGTATAGCTTGGTGTTCACATGTGAAATAATGGCTTTTATGTTACGGTCTGCCATAAGGCACAGGGGAATCCACTCATGTGGAGTTCTCTGTCCAGTTCTGGGCTCCTGAGTACAAGAAAAACAAGGAGCTACTGGAGAGGGTCCAGTGAAGGACACAAAGATGAGGAGGGGTCTGAAGCGTATTGCTTGTGAGCAGAGACTGCAGGAGCTGGACCTGTTCAGTCTGGAGGAAAGAAGACTGAGAAGGGATCTCATTAATGCCCATAAATACCTCAGGGGTAGGTGCCAGGAGGTTGGTGCCAGACTCTTTTCAGTTTCACCAGAGCATAGCGTCAGGCTCCTTTCAGTTTCCTGCCCAGCGACAGGACAAGGAGCAACAGCCATAAACTAAAACACGGTAAGGTTCACCTGAACATGAGGAAGAACCTCTTTACTCTGAGGGCGGCAGAGCCCTGAACGGGCTGCACAGGGAGCTTCGTGGCAAGTCTCCCCCTGAGCAGACATTCCAAACCCACCTGGGCGCACCACCTGCTCTCGGTGACCACCCTGCCCTGGGCAGGAGGGCTGGGCTGGATGATCCCCACAGGTCCCTCCCAACCCTAACAAGTGGCTCTGTGAATGCCCCCCCCCGCCACACAGCCGCGTGTCCGTGAGGGGCAGGCGGGGGCCGTGGGGACCTGCCCCTCCGTGCCCTCGCACACCGGCCCCTCTCACACACACACACACCCCCCTCACACACGGATACCTCACACATACACCTGCCCCTCACACACCGGCCCCTCACACACCGATACCTCACACACCTGCCCCTCACACACACATCCCCCTCACACACCGCTCCCTCACACACAGACCCCCCTCACACACCGATCCCTCACACACCTGCCTCTCACACACACCTGCCCCTCACACACCGCTCCCTCACACACAGACCCCCCTCACACACCGATCCTTCACACACCTGCCTCTCACACACACCGGCCCCTCATAACACCCCGGTTGCCCCGCCCGGCACTTGCCCCGCAGCCACCGCCCGAAGGCGGCCCGCTCCACCCTCGCCGGCTGCCGCAGCTCGCCCAGGTCCACGCTCACCCCCCCGAACTTGTCCTGCCGCGCCCGCAGCGCCGCCAGGGCCGCCCAGCCCCGCTCCCTCCGCAGCGCCCGCCACGGCCGCGCCATGGCCCCGGCGCTGGGGAGCCGGGGGCCCGGCAGCGCGGAGCCCCCGCCCCCGGGGCGGCGCCGGCCTCTGCTCCGGATCCACTCGGCTAAGGGGCGGCATGTCTGCCGCCTGCTCCAGGAGGAAGAGCAAGGGGCGCCCGGCCGCGGGCGGCGGCTCCCCGCGGGATGCTCCCCTCTGCGGTGCCGAGGCCGGGCCGCTGGCGCTGCGCGTCGCCGCCGCCGTGGAGGGAGGTACGGGCCGCGCTGGGCTGGGGGCGGCTCGGCCGGGGCTGCCCGTCCCGCACGACAGGCAGCGCGACAGCTCGGGCAGGGGGGATCCCTCGGGCACGGTCTGCCGAGCCCCCCTGAAACCCCCTCGTTATTCCTGCGGGAAGGTGCCGGTGGGGGCTGAATCGCGGTAGACGGTGCGGCACTGAAGCGTGTGACCGCCCGTGTTTCCCCAGCCCCGTCCCCCCTCACGGGGTTGGGGGGCCCGCGCTCCCCTCAGGGAGCTGGTTATTTGTGCTTATTGGGGAGGGCGGGAAATGCCGGATTTAGGGGGGGATGATGAGGTGGGGTGAAAGCGATTTACTTGCCTGTTTATTTTTCCTCCGCTCCTGGAACCGCCAGGAGATGACAAGGTGCCCCGAATGCTGCGCCGGGCCCTGGCGCAGCTGTCGCTGAGCAGCATGAAGGCTGCGGAGCTCTGCATAGGGCGGCCGGCCCTGCTCACCTCGGCCGGTGGGCGGCAGGAGGTGAGGCCCTTTCTTACCGCTGGAAAGCGCTTTTTCCTGTTTCCTTCTTTACATCTTTATTCTCAGTGCTGGGGACAAAAAAAATCCCTGCTGCTGTTTTTTGTATAACCCATTCCTTCTTGGAGTGTCTTGGATCATGTTTTAGGAGCTCAGTGCTACTTGTACTTTGTTTTCTGGCACAGGGTTTTAACCTAATTCTTCTTCCCCACCTCAGCCTGTATTTTTGTAATAAAATGTTGCTTAGCTTGACTGGAAATAGCGGGGAGAAAAAAAGAAATCTCAGCTGACAGTTGTTTGCTTTGAAAACTCTTCCTAGGTCTGCACTGCTTGGCCCACCGCAGGCTTTCCAGGTGGGAGAATTGGGCTGAATGAAACCACACAGAAGAACTTGAAAGTAAATCCAGGTGATGCTGTCACTGTGCAGCCTGTGACTGGTGCAGTCATCCAGGCAGAGGAAGTTGATGTAAAGTTGAGGTATGGAACTTATTATAGCCTTGTTGAGGAGAGTGAAGTGATTTTTTTTTTTTTTTTTAAGCCACTTCCCTTCAAAACTTCACCTTTATATATGGTGGTTTTGTGCTCTGCTTTTATTCACTGGAATAGTGTTTTTCTTTTAGGATTGGAAACTCTGAGGTATGTATTTGTTTATAATTGAAACTGACCCAGAAAAGGGAGTGAAAGGTACAAATCACAGTTGTCTTGACATCATGAATACTTTGAGAAATTAGCAGTTTACTTATCTGCTGAGTTCCTACACTTGTCATTCTCCTAACATTCTACAGAGTTGGCATTTGGGTTGATGCAGAGGCTGATGGTAGTTATTTTCTGAATAATGGTATTTTACAGTTACTTTTGGGAGTGTCTCAGCACTTACATTTTTATAAATTAACTTCACTTTCCTGCCAGACCTCTGTCTTCAACTATGACTATTTGGTTATAGAGGTGGTTGAAAACACACATTTCATTAAAAAAAAAATCCAACCCTGTGTTAAATGATTAAAACTAATATATTTCTATTTCTCTGTGTTAACGTGAAAGGCGTTCTTTTTTTGAAACTGTGACTTTTACTGAAATACAAGCCAGGGATGAAGTCAGAGGAATTGCATGTAACTTCTGAAATATTTATGATTACTCTAATTTTTATTTTTTTTTTTTAGAAAACTGTTCCATAGCCAGAGTTTTCTCACTCAGTGAATTAAGAGTCAAGCTCTGAGGATTGTTTTACAGATGTACCACCAGATTTTTAAGTGATATAAGTGGCTGTTTTTTCTAAAATTAGGAGAGGAAACATGAAAAGTGTAATTGGTCTGTTTTAAGCCTGGTAATTTAGTACAAAGCCTAGCATAAAGAGTGTAAATTCTATAAAACATGAACTCGAGTACTCCCTAGGTTTTTAGATGTTTTACAGGTGAAGTTCATTCTCTGTAAATCAACACAGCTGGGTACTGCTTACATGCATAATTTTAGCTTTTTCTTCCAGTTAAAAAATCAATCCCCAGCTTCACACACCAACAACATAATTGAGTACATGCTTACTCATCAGGAAGGGCTTTGGTATTTTAAGGGCTCTGGTTTACATTAGCTTAATACACCTCTTTCCCTGAAACTGCTTTACTGAGCTGTAGAATTGAGCAATGGGGTTTTATTTGCAGGTTTAGGGCTCCCCCCGTTGATCACACTTTGATTTGCAGCAGCTGTGTCTGCTTTAAACAACTCTGGTGCAGCTGCTGTTGCCCTCTTGGTGTGACGCTTTTCAGTACAGGTGTAAGTGCTTATAAAATTTGTGGGCTTTGCCATGCAAGGTGGATGTAGTGAGTGTTGTCTGTTGAGTCACTAAAACAAAAGACTAGAAAATGCTTGGTGGGGAAAACTTGTGCTGTTTTGGTAGTGGATGTGCAGCGCTTAAGACATGCATGGTTTTGCAGGTGCTCAAGGCACTGTTTTAATCAGGAAATGTGTATGTGTGTTTGCAGGCATTACCTGAATTTTTTTCAGTTCAGTAAACGTAGCAGTGGTCATTCTGCCCGGTGAGATGAGAAGCCTGCAATGCATATTTGTGATCCTAAGAAAAAATAAATATAACTTAGGATTTTGTTGGTTGCAGCATTTTATTTGGAAGAAAAACTAGCCCCAGATTAAATGGGTACACTTCTTTTGCTATTATGTGTGTAATATCTTCAGAGTTAAGATATTATGATTTGAAGACTTTGAAGTGCTCATCCATCTTTTGTGTTTGTGGGCTTAAATCATATACTGTAACACAGGTGATATCCATCATCCTGGTGCTTTAGTGCAGTGGACTCTGGTTTGGTTTTGAAGTAGTTATTGCTTGAAAAATAAGTGTTCTTCTTTCTACCATAGGGACAGAGATGCCACTGTTAATGCTGAGGAAATGTCTGTCTGTCTGCTGAGAAACCTCGGTATGAGTTTTGCAACTTCTCTTTTGACTGTTCAATTTTTGTAGAAGATAATCAAGTTGTGGTTAAAAAAGGAAATATTTTCCTCTTAGGCTCTCAGTCAAGGGCTTATGGCAAAATAGAGGATGTTATTCTGTTCACGCATCTTTTAGGGATCTGTCCTTGAACCAAATAATTTTGCCATGCTGTAAATACCTGATTTCCATTAGTTGCGGTTCCATTCCTTCTGTCCATTAGTTCTATTGCTGGTTCCACTTCGGAGTGTTCACCTATTACTGATGGCCTTCTGGCTGATACTGTCATCCATTTCAGAATTTACTTGCACTGTGAAGAAAAGAATGCAATACTATACATTAAAAACAAGAGAAAGGATTGGTATTAACCTAAAGTTCCAGTCTCTGAATCCCTTTTTTATGTTGATGGTAAATAAGTAAAATTTCTCTTCACTGGGTGGTAGATACACGTAAGTAAGGCAAAAAAACAAGGTAAATGATTCAAAGTAGTACTACTTACTACAAATTGTTCTATTCAAAGGGAATCAAAAGGAGTCTTAGTGCTGTGGTCTAGTCGGCAAGGTGGTATTAGGTCAAAGGTTGGACTTGATGATCTCAGATGTCTTTTCCAACCTAGCTGATTCTGTGATTTAGGAATTAAAACCAATATTGCTACACCAAGAAGCAGGATACATGAACTGCATTCCAAATTCATGAGTTTGGCTGGAAATAATAAATCCTGTTTACATTTTTGCATTTCTTTTGGTGCCTGTAGGGTGTATTCAGATCACATTTCCTAATTTTTTTGTGTCAATGCAAAGGCCTTGCTTTTTTCAGGCCGGGACTCAAAAAATTGGGTTAAATATGAGATACGAGGCACACAGCAAATACACAATTTTTACTTTTTACAATACTAACTCAAATAACCTCGCTTTGTATGAAATCTAAGGGACTCAAATTAATGATGAGTTTAGTATGAGAGATTACATATGATACTGACGAATGTTTATCCAGTAAAATCTGTTTGTGTACAAAACGATCATTGAAAGTACCTGAAATTACCATGAAATTGTGTCGCTACCTTCTCTAGGCTTCCTGATAAAGAATCACTCTGATACAAGAGTGTCTGAATGTTGTTGCTGCCAAAGTGGGTTGAAATGTCACCTTGTCTTTTTTCTTCCTCAACCTTCTCATAGATGGAAAAATAGTTCTACCCGGAAATCTCTTGGCTTTCACTTTCTATGGCAAACTTTGCAACATTGTGGTGATGAGAGTGAAAGGAACTGATGGTGTGGAGCTGAGTGCCCAGGGCAGTGCCATTCCCAGTGACACCCATGACCCAGACCTTGAGAGATCTGACTTGGAGACGACTGCCTTAGACTTGGCCTTGCAGCTCTGCAGGATGGACGTGGGTGATAGTCCGGATGTTGTATCCACGAGCACACCAAGCAAACCAGTGGATCTGGGCTCACCAGTTACACCCAGTTCTGTGGCTGCCAGTGGTGAAGACTCTGGTCAGGGAGATAAAACCTACAGCAAGGGAGATGGTGCAGACCTCGCTGAGGATTTCGAGTTGGCTGGGAAAATCAGCAATGGGGGACTCCCAATAACTGGCAAAACTGGAGCAATAAGCAATACAGACTCTTTTTATTTCATTTCTTCAAGAACTAGAATCAATTTTATTGAACCCAGGAGCAGTGCAGCAGAAGATGGTGATGGTGATTCCCGAGTCACCTATGACATGATAGGAGGTTTAAGCAGCCAGCTCAGAACTATTAGAGAAACAGTTGAACTGCCCTTGAAGCAACCTGAACTGTTCAGGAGTTACGGTATGATGCCTGAGAGTTGGCTTTCTTCATTTGATACTAGTTTTCTTCTCTAATTTGACTTTTTTTTTTTTATACATGAAATTTGCACTGACTTTTTTGTAACACTGACCTGGTATACTTGTGTGTCTAAACAATGTCAAGCTGCTTCATAATTATCCTGTATGGGTACTGTGAAGATGTTATGATTAGCTTGTGTAAAAAATAGTTGAGCAGGGAAGAAATATGTGTCTGTACAAAAATTCAGGTGTGCTTAAGCAGGATTTTTGGCAAATAGGACAGATTTCTTTGCTTGGATGTTTGAAAGGTGCAATTGTTTGAGTTGTCATAAGATTTTTGAGTTGTTTTCGTAGAGTCAGTTAATGATACTTCTTAAATGGAGAAAAAGTCAGATTAGTTCTCCTGTTGGTTTTAGGCTTCCTGCAAAAAGTCTTTGAGGTTGATTACTCAAACTTCTCAGTGTGTAAGGAGTTTGAGTCCTTACTGTATGAATTAGAGTGGAAAGCCAAATGTGATTACTGTTGTCATATATAAAGTTATATCTAACATATATATGGACTTAGAGGACTTTTGTGACAAAGCTAAAACTCTGTACTGTGTATTTATTACAAATGGATATGTACCTTGTCTAGGTGTGCATCACTGTGGGATAGGGCTCTTACCTATAAACAATTCTTCAATATCATGTCTTTGGGGCCCTTTATTTCTCTGCCTTTACCTCTTCCCCCACACACACACTTCAGAGAGGAGGTGATTTCAGCTGGGACAACTTCCATACCACACAGGTGGCTCCTTCTTGGCTGTGTTCCACAGGTGCCAGTGGGGTGCTCTGAGACATCTTCACCTGTGTGTGGTCCAGCTTAACTTGGTCCAACCTCAGCATCACCACGTGGTTTTGTGTTAGCAGAAAGTTTGCTTCAGCATCAGCATGCTTCATACCTGGTCCCCAAAGTGCTTGAGCAGGTTCTCTACTAATTACGTGGTAGATGATGATGTTTCCTCAGCAATTACTAACCCTTAGGAACCCTTCAAACGTTGTGAGTCCTTGTCTGCTCATGGGGAGCAAGGCTGGCAGTGAGGTGAGCCTGTGGTTCCACTGTTCCGTTCCTTGCCAGTGCCAGAAACGCCACAGGAGGGAGCAGCACATGCTTTAGTTGGGCTACTGTGAAGGAACCTGTTCCTGAAGACACTTTTACTTCTATCCTGTCAGTTAGCAGATAATTTTTTTCTTTTACAGTGTATTAGTTTCTAAGATCTCGATGTGTGGTATCATTCCCTGTCTGATTCTCAGTCCCCACCTGCTGTTTCTTTGGCTGTGTTTTACCAATGTCTTTTGTGCCAGGGTCAGTCCTTTGTCAAACATTTGTCTCCGCTTTTTGCTTTCTGTCACTTTCTGTTTTTGGCTTTGTCCCCATGTAATTTGGCTTTGCTGGTCTGAAACTTCTTTTGGTGGGCTCTTTACCTGGGATCATAATACTGTGTGTAGTTACTTGTATTTTCTGTCCACCTCGAACTGTACTCAACAGTACCTTGTTCTTCTAATGCCCCTTGTGTGTTGAATGAATATGTGTGTTGAATGCCCCCTGAATGTTTCTGTCTTTTTGACTCTTAACATTTGCCATTAAATAGGCAAATTTATCCTTTTGATGTGTATTTCTCATCTTGCCAATATCAAGCCTCATAGTATTTCTGAGTTTTTTGGAGTGTTGAAGAGAAGTGGTTTTCTGATGTTGGAAATCTGATCTAATGACACTGTAAGAATCGTTAATAACTTCAAAAAGTACATTCATGGATGTTAGGTACTTAGTCCAAGGTTTTTGAAGGCAACACAATACACACAGGGAAAATTACAGCATTGAACTACTGAAAAATACAATGATTTAGGTAGTTGTTTTTTAAACAGAATCTTTCGGGTTAAAATAAAAAATGTGAATGGATGTCCCATATAAGAGTGATCTTTCCACTGAAAGCCTGCAGTTTTATCACAGTGACATGTCTGTTATAGAAGTCAATGCTGAGGTCAGGTTTATTGGTAATAACTGGGACAGTGAAATGTGCGAGTGCAGGTTCAGTCTGGCATTTATCACAAGTAACTTCTTTTCTCTGTTTGTCTGCATGTTGTCTAAAGGGATCCCTCCTCCTCGAGGAGTGCTGTTGTACGGCCCTCCAGGTACTGGGAAGACTCTGATTGCCAAAGCCATTGCAAATGAGGTTGGCGCTCATGTCACTGTGATTAATGGTCCTGAAATAATAAGCAAGTAAGTCCACCCACTTTGTTTTCATTAATTCTAGAAATAGATTAGCCCAAAATCTGTCCTGGCATCTCTCCATTGTGGATAGTTGTAGTATTGGCTATGGGCTGTCTGCCTGAGACAGTCAAAAACAAACCGGGAGGAGTTCTCTCAAGTAGGGCTTGTGTTTGTTCTTGTATTTAAAGAGGTTTATTGGACTTGGCCAAGAAATTTGTGTAAGACACAGACGAAATTTAAGAGGGGACTAAAACTGCATCTGCAATTGCTTGTAGGTTCGTTCAGCAAGGAGAAGAGCAACTTTTTAAAGTGTATTTGCAATTCAGATGATGCTGCACTAATGTCTCCAGGGAACTAACTTTTTTATTGTTCTTCAAAAGTGTAGATGAAATGGTTTCTAACACAGAAGAGAAGTGGTTCCCTTTAATCTTTTTTTCTAGTTGCAGGATGGTTAGATCTTTGCCTCTGCCCCATTTTACCTTGATTTCTTGTCCTTGTGAAATTACAGTTTATTGTAGGTTTACATATACTTTGTGACTTTGAAAGAAGACGTCAGCAGTGATTTTCCAAGTTGCCCTTGAAAAAGACCCAAAAAAAAGTTTTTTAGTAAAATATTTTTAATTATTATAGGTTTTATGGGGAGTCTGAATCGAGGTTACGTCAGATATTCGCCGAAGCCTCTCTGCGGTATGTCCTTTTGGGTAACTTTATTTGCAGTACCAGTTCCAGCCTTAATGTTCTTAGAAGAAAAACATTTGCAGGAATCTTTCGAGTTTGTAATTTTTTCCTGCACTGGTTTCTAAAAGGAAATAAATTTGTTTATATAGAGCTTAGCTAGAAGGAAGGCAGTGAAATTCTAGTATGCCTATTAAATCCTTTTGGACACTGCCCTGTTCAAGGGGCTTTACAGATGATGCCAAATTGCTTGATCTGTGTTGTCAGTGTATTGTATGCTTGTTTCAACAGATGGAAGCATGAGCCAGAGTTTTACCTGGATCCAAATTTTTCTGTCTGCGTTTATGTTTGGAGACCAGTGTAGTGCTATGCTGAGAAATGGAAGCAAGTCTAAGTGAGCTAGTGTTGGTACTGGGTATAGCATGCCTCTGGAGCAGGGTGGCATTCTGCCCAAACTTATTAGACCTGGTTAAGGCAGATTTTAGACTTCCAGGTGATTGATGTTCATAATACATGAGCAAAAGACTATTGCACACTGAAAGTATTAGTAGTCCATTTAGTTTTCTCTGAGCAATACCATTTTCAAGGTGGAAACTTTGCCTGAAGGAGTTGAATGGTTGTTAGTTTTTGTAGGAACTGGACATTTTCCATGAACAGCTTTGCACTTCTCTGCCTTGGTGTTTTAAATCTTCCTGATCACCTTAACATTTTCTTCCTTTTTTTCCCCCAGTCGCCCCTCAATTATATTTATAGATGAGTTGGATGCGCTCTGTCCAAAGAGAGAAGGGGCTCAGAATGAAGTGGAAAAGAGAATTGTTGCTTCGTTGCTGACGTTAATGGATGGCATTGGCTCAGTAAGTTGACTGTATTGAGACAATGTGTATGTGGACTTGCTGAACAAAATGATTTTGCTTCGTGTCGTTTGGGGGGAAAGAAAACAGGCTTAGGTGAGACTTCATATAGTAATCTAATGCTTTTTTGGATGCTAAGCAGAAGGCAGAGGAAGGGAATGTCTCCTGATAGCTGTGAGATTAAAATAAAAGCAAGTAAGTTTCTTCCATTCACTGCCTTTTGTTTGCCTTCTCCCCCTCTTGTAGTTTTGGAGATCAAACTGAAACTTCAGTGATAGCCCATCATTGATCTAAGCCAGGTATTTTTCATTGCTCTGAAATCAAAGTTACCAAAATGCTTCTGGTGATATGTAGGCTGCCATAGTAGTATTTAGGACATAAACAAAGGCCTGCTAAAGAAACAGTAAACTTAAGAGAATATGTTCTGGCTTAAGCCCATGAGGTTTCCAATCTCTCATCAATTATTCTATGATTATTAGCAGGAAAGATGAAAGAAATCTGTTCGGAGTATGAAAATAATTTGCTACTGTTTATGTGATCTGCAAGTTTCTTGTTGTTTTCCTGCACGAGCTTTTGAGTTCCCCAGTCTGGAGCTGATCACAGGCAGAACATGTTTTCTGATGGCAAAGGCTGGTGGATAGTCTTTGTGAAAAAAGGGCTTCATTCACAATAAGAGAATGACAATGCAAGAGGCTTCCTAGCTGCTCTTCCCTGATTCTAAAAGTGAAAAAGCAGAGCTTGAGGAAATTGGTTAGGGTTTTTGCTGATGAACCTGCAGAAAGCTTGGTAACCTCCTGTCTCTGTTGGTTTTGGTGCCTTAATTGATTTGATTTGCAACGTGGTTTATTCAAGGTCTGCTGATACTGTTTTGTTCCTGTGCCAATGCTGCATTTTAGCTTAAACACTTCTTTTTCTTTCCTTTGTTCTTACTCTCCTGATATAGGAAAGCAGGTTATTGGGGATTAAAGTGGGAGACACCAGGATGAGTGAGGAGAGACACCAGGGGTAGTTTCTGTTTTATTATCTGTATGTTCATGCAGCCTATAATACTGCTAAATCGCAGTTAGGGATGGGTTGGATGGGATCTGAAAAGTTTGAGGGTTAGCATCAGGATTTCAGCATGTGTAGTAGTTGGAAAAGTAAATAGTACGTTTATAAGCTGCATGGCATTTAATTGTGTTTTAGAAATACTGTTTTGTGTTGTTTGATGCCTTCAGGAAGGCAGTGAAGGGCAGCTCTTGGTACTTGGGGCCACCAATCGCCCTCATGCACTGGATGCGGCCCTGCGCAGACCGGGGCGTTTCGACAAAGAGATAGAAATTGGAATTCCTAATGCCCAGGACCGCCTGGACATACTCCAGAAGCTTCTCAAGAAGGTTCCCCATTCACTCACAGAGCTGGAGTTGGCACAACTGGCCGATAGCGCACATGGTTACGTGGGTGCAGACTTAGCAGCCTTGTGCAAGGAAGCAGGTAAGGCTTTGTTTATCTTATTTAGGATCTTATTTTACTGGTAGTCTCTTTATTAAAAAAGAAAAAAATTCACAGTTGGTACTAATAGCTTTTGAAACAATGTTTTCTTAATTTTTGTGTTGAAAATCCAGCCAAGTGTGGGATATGAGGAGCACCAGTCTGCTCCTGGGCAGATCAGAAAAATTCTTGGAATATTAATAGCTTTTAAAATCTAATGTTAAGATGAATAACCCTGGGGAATCCCCTGTGCTATTTCAGCATATTACGTAGCTCCCTGTCTCTCAGTAAGCCAATGGTTTAGGGAGTTAACACCCCAGGGAGTTTTTTTACTCTAGAGCCTACCTCTTCCATACAAAAATCCCAAATCCCTCAGGCTGCACAGCTTGTCCTGCAGGTCCTTTTTCCCCTGACTGTGGCCCTCAGTGGGGGTTACTGTGTCGCCCTCCTGTATTTTGTGCCTGTGTTCCATTGTCCTGCAGATGAGGGGCTTGTGGGGGGGTGAGGGGACTTGTGTGCACCTGGGTCAGGTTGTGCAGTGGAGCTGGGAGAGCTGGAGAGCACTGAGCCAAGGGCTGGAAAGTGTCCCTTGGCCTCTGGAACAGGCATAGCCCCGGAGAATTTATCCATGCATCGTGCAGCCAGGGTTCAGTATGTTCCAGAAAACACTTCACCGTGAGTTCACCTCTGTTTTCCTTGGATGAAATATGAAAAGTACTCTCTATCAGTTCTTATGTTTTGCTAATTCTGGCAATCCTAGTGTCTATGTGGTTTAAGTGTTGGACCTTAAATCTGCCCATGAGCAGCCTTTTAAAACAGCCTAGTCAAAATACGACTCTCCAGCTCTGCCTATGCACATTTGCTCCCTTATGGTTCACAAATACATTTGCTGCATGTGCTGGTTACTTGTATTTCCTTTGGCACTGGGACAGCTGCTCCTGGCAGTAGCACAGAGAATGCATAATTCTTGCGTTGGAATTAACCGTGAAGATGACAAAAGTTTTATGGGGGTGATGGCACCTGGAACAGCAAGGTTTTTACTTGCCAGTTTCCAGAGATTTTAAGGGATGGTTCTCAAATATGAATTTGTGGACTTTTTATGGATGCAGATGGGAAAAGTATGTTCCGATACAGACTACTCATTTTATATAGCTTTTCTGTAGACTTCACTTGTGTTTCAAGCTCTATTTGAAGTTATAAAACATTATTTTTCCCTGTTTATATACATTTGATTTTAAAAAAGATAACCCACCCTTTTTATTTTCCTTCCTCTGTTTTTGGAAGCCTGTCAGTCTGCCTGTGTCACGGTACTCACATAGTAAACACTTAACTAATGTAATCTAAAGTTTTCAGTGAAAAGTGTTGTGGTTTCAATTCCAAACATGACCCAGCCCAGGCTTTACTTGAGCAGATGCACAGGGATTCTGGACGCTGTATAATCCAGCTGCAAAGAGATTATATTTACCCATTTCATGAGGCCCTTTTAGAAAATAAATTTTGACTGTTGTGCAAATTGAATATTTACATGCGTTGTAGATCTAAAACTTCTGGCATCTGCCGGTAACCGGTTGGTGTTGTCTGGGAGCTTTGCATCCAAGGCCAGTGCTGGGAATGAGGGAAGAAGGATGTCTCCTTTCTGTTGATCTTCCTTTCTGAAGCTGGAATCCGTGCTGTTCAGTTTCTCTGTCGTTTCTTAACGTGGAGTGACCTCTGCTGGGGAAAGTACAGTTCAGCGCCCTTGAAGTCTTTGCAGCCCACGTGAATTTTTCCTTTTCGAGGGGTTGCAAGTTCTGTCAAAGTGTTGTGGGAACTCAATTTAAGTTGCTCGTTTTTAAGGAATGTTCTTAGATTCTTTTTTTTTTTCTCATTATGCTCTTGGTATCTCTATTTTATGTTAAATTTTCAACACCTTGTAAAATGTTAATGCTTTTCACTGAAGTTAAAGTAGCTTCTATAACATGCTATTTCTCCTCAGCAGAGCAAGATTATTCCGTATGGCAAATTTTCTTCCAGTGTTTTGTCTAGTCTTATGTGTTGTTCAAGCAATGGACTTCTATTGCTTCACTTAAGAAACTGTGCTGTGGGCCAAGCTAGCTTGCTGTCCAGGAATGCTCTCTGATACTCAGCCGAAGTTTTCCTTGTTTAGTTTCATATTATTTCTATTTACATCCTTGTATAACACGTTTGCTCTCCCTCCTTAGTGTTTACACCCTTCAGTTATCTCTAGACTGTTCTCATGTCCTGTACCTCCTCATTCATTACTGAGCCAAACTATAAATATTTAGCTCTTTTAATCTTTCCTCATAAATAAGTCCTTCCTGCCTTCTGAGAAATTATGTTGATTTTCTCTGAACTCCCTCCAGTTTGTCAATAACCCTTTGGTGATGTAGGGCTTAGAATTGAACATAATATTTCATATATGTTACAGCATAAAACATGGTATAAACATACAGTTGAGTTGGTACACATTTCTAAATAACCAAAATGCTTGCTAAGAGTGCTTTCACAAATTTTAAGGTTACTTGTGGCACTTTCAAGCTTGATGAATGTGTAAGTACAGGTGAGACGTGGAAACTGACTTAGAAAAAGATTTCAGAACTCAGAAATACATGTTCCCCTTTTTGGTACAAGATTATTTTTGCTTGCTGGTTGTATTGCTGTTGTGGTCTGGGAGACTTTCAAGTCTTGCTTACCCCTTTTATATCTTTAGATATTTCACTTGTGACTGGAAAGCTTGAAGTTTACAAGCTAAAGATGTTTATATTCTTAATACAAAGTTTAGATCATTTCCAGAGGACTCATCATTCCTTATCTTTCTACTTCAACTCTGTTTTTTTAACACATGTATTGTGTATATACTGCTTACATAAACCAAGGATGTAGTAGTTATTGTAACATTGTAAATGTAGTATTTGTAGGGCTACAATAGGGAAAACCTTTTGCATCTCTAGCTAGGTTTCCTAAGATACTTAATTATAAAAGCTTTGAAGTTTGTTGTCTATATAGTTCTGAAAATCATGTGTTAAGGAAATAGCTATTGTAGAATTAAACGTATTCTAACTGGGTTTTTTTGGCAGAAGTTGTTTGTTCTCCAGTGCAAGATTTGCTTAAGGGAACTTTTGGGGGTCAGATAGGCAAGTTTTCTGTTCTGTTCAGCAACTCTGTGCGTGTCCATGGAAGTTTCTAGGAAGTTTTTTTGAGCCTGTAATGTTCAGCTTGCACTCTGAGTTTCTAGACCCCCATATATGTGGTGTGTCCAGAATTGTGGAGTGGTGTGTGCTGGAATGGGCCGGAGAGGAAACGTGGGCAAGACACCTGGAGAATCTGGGGAGGGGGGGTGTTCTGGGCTTTGCCAAACAGGGTGTTATGAGCAAAACCCATGACATCTTTATATAGTGATGCTTGTAGTAATCAATTAAGAGAGTTTTTACTTGATCTGCTGAGTTTATAAAATATTAGTGGATTTTTCTTCCATTACTTTCTTTTCTTTTACTAAAGATACCGTTCTAGCCTCTCACAAAATGAAACCACTAAACCTTCTGACTTCATAGGACAAATGCTAGTATGAAACTTGCAGTATTTGTTGCAAGAGTTGACAACAGGGTGACAGGCATCAGCTCTGTTTGTGCATCTATCTCAGCCTTAATTGTTGTGCAGAGCACTTGATGCCCTTGAGATCTTGTTGCTTCTCCTTTATTTGCTTTGCCACATGGTCTTTTATTAATTCCCTAAAAAATTATAATGTTTTTAACTTATCAGCAAAGATAAGCACTGCACTTTAAAAAAAAAAACCCTACCAAAACACATATGAAATGTTAATTATGTAGCAGGGACATGAATGGTATAAACTGTACTGAATGTTAGAAGATGCTTAGCAACAAAGGTTTCCAAATATAGCAATTTATTATAAACTTATCCTTCTATGGCTGCCTGCAGCATTTCAAGAGGGTGAATATAAATATAGCTTGATTTCTTCAAGAAGTGGGTTCAGTCATATTGTTTACAGAGAAAGGAAGTATTTGCTTTGAAACTCTCAAAATTTATCTTGAACATCCTTGTTCATTACACATAATTTCAGTGTGCTGATATGAAACACTTGGACTGTGATAAGATAGCATCTTGAGGAGAGGAAGAACAAATGGCTTTGTTTAAATACTGGTCTCTCTGGCAGTAACATGGATTTGCTTCCAGTGAGGGTGCTGCATTGCAACCACCGAGACTTGGAGGCTTCTGTGAAAGAAGCACTAATTGATTTGTTTTACGGAGTTTTGTTTTTTTTTTTTAATTGCCTGAATGTAATACAGTGAAAGGTATCATTCTGCTTAGCCTTTAGGATTAGAATGGTTTACTGGCTTCAGCTGGCTGTAACAAAAAATCTTAAAGAAATAAGGAATTGAGTTGCATCTCTGACCACTATGAATGAGCATTACTCTGAAGCCACTGGCACGGACACATGATGTGCTCTGTTGTCTTGTGTTCATCATTCTGAGTCCTGTTGTTTGGAGAGCTTATTGTCTATGTTATTCACTGGCCCCTTTAAGTATCCCCGTGTTCTGTTGAATAATACAGTTAAGATGGAGAGTCTTTATGCTGTTTAATCCATAGCTCCCTATATTGATTTTATGTAGATATTATATCTGTAAAGGTATAATTTATATATGAGGATACTGTACTTGGCTTTTGTTGGAGCTGAGAAACTTCCTGCTGTATCTTTTACAACTGCAAAGAAAAAAAGAAGCTTCTGCAATTCACTTGCATTAAAAGTAAGAATTTTTAAAAAAATTAGTTAACTGAAGTACTGTCTCATAGATTTTTTTTTTGTTTTTTCTTGTCGTGCACGGGGAAGTAAATTTCCCTGAAACCCAGGAATGTCTCTTTGTTAGATCTCTGTGGTTTTTTTTCCCCCCCAAGCTTCTGCAGTTTTGGTAGCCTGGCCACCTGCAGGAAACATGAGCCGTGTGGGCTAATGTGATTAACAGTGGGTCTCTGTGCACCCTGAGGACCAGCCGCTGACTGGGCTTTCAATTAGACAAACGCTGCGTTCAAGATGTGGCTTCTCAGCCTCGTGTCTCAAATCGAGCTCTTCATTTCAGCTCAGTCACGGTCTGGATGAAACAGCCCAGTGTTAGGGCATCAAGAATATCTCCCCTTATTTTTAAGCTATAAAAATTCAGTCTGAACCTTTCCCAACACGATTTGGACCCGGGTTCTGCTGGGGGTGTAAAACAAATGTAGATATTTTCCTTGGATTGTGATCCTAAATGTAGGAATGTGGGCTGAGACACTTGAAAGTGCAGATTTTGACACAGGCAGTGGATGACTGAGGCAATGGAATTGTTTGTTTTGCCAGATTGGTTTTTGGTTTGCCTTGAAATTGAGTGATTGCAGTTACAGATTTGAAAGGGAAAACACTGCCTGACATGCTGTAATTATTTTATTCCCTTATGGAAAGTGACTGAAAATACTGTGTCTGTGTTGCTATTTATTTATTTGTAGCACAGATAAAGATTGAAGCTGTGCTGCTGCAAGCAATCTGCTATTGCATTCCCTAAATGACTGCTGGTTCCCATGGGACACTCAAAAAGAGGTGGGAAAGGCTCCTTGCCTTTTTATGAAAAGGTCATGTAGAAAATGTGGGAGCTTGGGGAAGATTAATAACATATATAGTCAGATGGTCAATACCAAAATGAAATGGAGAGATTTTTGCAGGAAGGGCAGCAGATGCTCAGAATATGGCTTTTGTGCAGAACTGGCTACATCTGGGTGCTGCCTCTTGAAAGAGATGCCAGTGCACATTGTTGGTATTTGTAGTTATTTTTTTCTTACATAAAATATTTGGCCGTTTTTGTTTTGGTTTTGTTTGGTAATGGCACTTGATTTTTGTTTTTGCACAAGGGACGTTGCACTTACTGCAGTCAGGCCATGTGAACTTTTGCTTTTCATCATAACTAACTTTAAGTGTGTGTTTATCCAACACTGGCTTGCAGTTAATTGAACGATGGGATTGCTGACTTCATACACACAGTTGTGAGTTGAGTACTTAATCTGTTTAGAGCACATCCCCTTCTGTCTGCTGATATTTATATAAGCAGGAAATAAAGAATATTTTCAGGAGAGTTGATCACTAACTGTCACTAATACTTTAAATTAACCTTCTTGGCAGATAGTCACAGTGTTCTTGCTTCTGCAGCTTGAGTAGTACAGGAGAAACAATATTATGCATGTGTGGCAATGCATATAGCAACTTCTGTGTTTGAATGGCTTGGAGGGTCAGCCCCAAAAGAAGTTGCTTGCTTTGAAGGGTGGGGGGTGCAGGACACCAGGGTAGGCTGTGTTGGTGCATCCCTATCTGTGCAGTCTGGTGGGCTGTGAAATGATAGTCAGAATGTTGTTCCTCAGCTTGCAGATCCTGAAAATCTAGCATTATGTAATTTTGCTTAAGAACAGAATAAATTTGGGACAGATACTATCTTGGTCATCAATACTTCAAACAAACCATTTGTGTAGAAATGGTACTATAGGAAAAAAACTTCAAAGTTTTCTGATTCCCTCTCAGACTCCAGGTGAAATATTCTTTTGGATTATGTAATGGCAAGCTTAGTATCTGAAAGCAGTCTTAGTTCTTTTGCTTAATTGATAAAAGATCACGAAAGATCCTCTGGTGCAATGTCGCTGAAGCTGTATATCTGTGTTAGTTCTGTGGGAGTAAAATCAGTTAGCAGGAGGCATGTGTATATAGAATGATTAGTTACTGTTGGGGGACAGAGCTTAAACATTTCAGGCACAGTTTTCATAGGTCTCCTGACTTTAATTTTTAGTTATATCCTGCCTTGCCAGCATTCCTAATCACAATTAGACTGGCCTTTAACCACTAACTGTTGCTTCTTGTCTTTCTGCTCTTGCTCTTCTGGTAGGCTGGCAGTCCTTACTTTTGTTCTAACACACATGTGACTACCCTTAACCTAGGTACGTGTATGTATGAGGAACAGGCAGTCTGGTATTCCTTATTTCCCTCTGTTGTCACAGTATTAGGATAAATGACGTGTGCGTACCTGATCTGTGAATAAACTGTTTCCTGTACAAAAGAAGTTTGAAAATACAGTTCCTCCTTCCTTCCTTCCCCTCCCCTGTTGTACCTCTCAGCAGCTTTCAGGCAGCTCCATAGACATGTTCCAGCAGATGCTGGGGCCCTTTGTGAAGGACTATAAATCGTGTACATAATCCCTGCAGTAGGTTAGTGCTCAGGTTAGCCCGGTGAATTTGCAATGTTATGGTTACAAGGGATTTAAGGGCATTATCTTCCCTGTGCAAGCAGTGTATGAAAGTTCTTCAGGGATTTTCCCATATAGCTCTGGCAGCTAAAGACAGATTGCAGAATATGGTTTTGAGAGCAAAAAGTAAGGGTTTCTGCTTTCTTGTTTTTTTAAATAAACATGAATTTTATGTACAGGTTAAATTTAAAAAAATTAAGTATATTTACATGATTTTAAGTCATATGAAATGCTTTTTGCGTAGAACTGTTAAATTTTGAGGTATAGTACGTAAAGGTCTGGAAGTAGAGGAAGATGCCCCATCCAGTGCCATTTGGAAGCTGAGATCTGTCTCATTTATGCTCCTCTGTTGAGCATTCCACTGCCAGCAGTGCAGGAGAGTACCAGCTTTTCAAATGCAGGAGAGTTGGATCTGACAGCTGTCACGTGGGGAAATGCTATGTGTCTTCAGGGTTTGGCTGTAAGAATTTGGGAGGGGAAATGCCAGATTAGCAGGGAAAGAAGAAACATTTCCTTTTGTAAACAATCTTACAAGAAGATTACAATTTCTTTGAAGCTGCTTAGAAATTCTGGTCGAGTAAGTCCAGACAGGATGGGTTTGCAGAAGAAATAGCTGATAGGCAGTAAATGTGCATGATTAACAATTTGGTTTGGTTCAGTATATTTCCTCAAGTGTTGTGTAAATTCTGTTTTGGAAACCTAAAGTATATATGTTGGTCCTTCGGAGTGGATGCTTTCTGTTATTTACTCTAGTGTGTAATTATACACAGACTCTGACAAATATAGCAGCATGGTAGAGTCTAATTTTAGGCTCAGATATTTGATTGTGATCTAATGTGCCAAAACTTAGCCAAGCTATGAGCAAGAAAATCTTACATGCAAACAATGCTATTGACCTCATGCACAGCCTGGTACCAAAGAAGGATCATCTGTACCAGGACAGGGCGTTTTGCTGTTTTCTTTCCCTTCTGTGCACTTAGTTTCCTCTGTTCTAGACAGACAGGATGAGTTGGTGAGGTAGAGCACATAGTTGCTGGGCTGGAACAAACTGTTTATTTTCCATTGTTTGTAATCATGCATGCCTTATTATGCTGCTTTCTTTGCTTTTTTTTTTTTTTTTTTCTTTAAAACTGGGATTTTCTGTAGCTGCTCCACTGAAGATCAGTGAGTGCCTTCTGACTTAAGTTTCTCTTCTGTATAGGGCAGTCCTTGGGATTGATCCTGTGTCCCATGACTAGAAATAGGTATCCCATGCCTGTGCGAACAGTCCCACTGACCTTACAGCAGGCTAACTATGTCTGAGTCCTTCCTCCCCTCATGCAGGGCTGGAATGAAACAGTGAAAACCCCCTCGCCCACTTCTGGCCTCCTCAGTCACTGCCAAAAGGTTACTGATATTCATTAAGCCTTAAAAACAGATTACTGTCTGAAAAGGAACAAGCAGAGCTGAAACAAATGCTGTGCTCGGAACCAGTTTACAGCAAGCACACGTACTCAACCCAAAACATTCCTGCGTGAAAGATCCCCCAGGAGCTGATCTGTGCTGCTTGATGTCCTCAGAGGTGTTACTGTTTGAATCTTCATTGTAACTTCTGTAGTGATAAACTTGGGCTTGCCGTAGTGTTCCGCCTTCTTTGCCTCTGCGTTGCTTCTGGCAGCATGGTTTGCATCCTAACCCTGCATTTCCTTACATTAAATACATCTTTCAGCGTCTCCAGACAAGGATGTGTTTTTCAGCCTCCGGCAAACCACTGGCTGTATCCTTCTCCTGTTACTAAGACTCCCCCCCTCCTCTCTGGTTAGAGGTCAATCTGAAGTGCAGGAAAGAACGATTATGATAACGGGAGGAAACAGGAAGAATCATGCTTTCTTTTTCAATCTGTTTTTTATTATTGTTTTAGTGTAAAACATTGTTTCAATTAAATGCTGACCTGTGCAGTGGTGTGTGCGTGCAGATGCCGAAATGAATTCCGGCTTTGTTTGGAAAGCTGTGACCTTTTTATTCCTGTTCTGGATCAAGGCTGTTGCATTTCAAACCCACTGCCGAGGACTGAAATTTCGCTTGTGCTCCCCGTAGCACTGGCAGTACAAACCTTCAGAGTGTTCTTCTTAGGCATTTTTGTGCGCTGTGCTCTCTTGATTTTTAAAATAAGCTTGTTTGGTTCTAAGACTTACTCATACCATGAAAAAAGATAACCCTGACACGATTAAAATGCATCAAATGAGTACGAGGCTAAAGTGGTACTTGGTGGAGCAGATAGGTATAGAAATGAGCAGAGATCTTTATCAGTTACTTGCTTTCTCTATGCTTTAATTTCATGCTGCTTTGGTTTTTATAAAGTGAGAGTGCCACATGAATTGGCTTCACCAAAAAGAATGTAAGACTGAACCCAAATACCTGCTCCCACCCTGCAGAGTGTTGGCTGCAATGACACTGGAATAAGACATCAAGTTTATTTGCCTGGATGTAATTTTTAAATCTGAGAGGTGAATCTAGGTTGTCTCATATAAGTTTTTTGTTTACTTAAAATGAACTCCTTCAGAGGAAGGGAGAAGGGAGTGAGGAATAACGTGAAAATTGTCTGGGTTGTTAAATGGAGTCAGTTACATTTTATACTTCTCCTCTGGTGACCAGATTTTCGTTTTTCTCCTTGGCTGCATGGAATGTTTTTATTTATATATATCTTATTAGTTTGGGATGTTCTGTGCAAGGGGAAACTGAATTACAAACTTTTTTTCTTTGTTATTGTATTACGAGCCTGGGTGTTGGATGCAGGTGCTCAGACTGCTGTAATTGGCAGTTTATGGAGGGACACCAGCTGTACTGCTTCACAGGGGACATATTATATCTCTTCACACTTTGTATATATTGTAGGAAACGCAGAATTCCTGTCATTGTCAGAAACTTTGCATGTCTGCTTCTACCAGTGCCTCTGCAGAAAAAAAGACAAGTCTGCTGAAAGTTAAAACCATGTCTATTTTCAGAAACGGCTTAATCCCTTTTATTGTCCTTTCATGTAGCACTAATTGGTGTTTTGTTTGGTTAAATATAGAAGAGACTTAACAAATGTTTGTCTTTTTATGGTCATGCAAGGTGAACTGGTGTGGCGTGAACTGCCTCATTTGTTGGGGAACACATGGCAGCAGGTATTACACATCTGAGGTGTGTATACCTGCATTTAAAATTATGCTCATCATGTAATAATATACAGAATAAGATATCGACAATTTCAGATCACGGAACAGGATTGGTAATAGAAGCAAAACTCTAAATTATGTTAGACCTTAGAAGGGATAATTATACAGTGGGGAACCCACGGTGCTTCTGGGCATCTTACATGATGGGGGCAGTAGTTGCTCTCTGGGGAACGCCTGGGAGCTGCAAATGGTGCAGCCTGGTCCTGCACTCCGAGGAGTATTGATATATTGATGTGGGAGTGGGTGGGACTTGTGTGGCTTTGGAAGGATTGATTTATAGGGGAAAACAATGAATTAGTGTGAAGATTTATAGGTATTATATGTGAACGATTTGGCCAAACAAAGGAGAAGGTAAAAGCTGTGCCTGTGTTTGAAAAGTGTGATCGCTGAAGGGAGTTAAGAGCTATTGGGTGTTGCAGGGAATGTTTGCTGCATATCAAGAAAAATATAGATGTCTGGCATCTTACCAGGTGGCAAAACAGAGTTCCAATGAAGGTTAAAGAAACCTCATCACTTTGCTTTTAGAAGCAGCTTGGAAAGTATAGTCCTGATAATAGAGAAGTGGACAAAGTTGTAGATGTCTTATGTGAGCTGATTTTATATTGTCTTGAATATGTGTTGTCCCTCTTCCTCTCTGGTTTAGGAACGTGTTCAAATCAAAGTGTGGATATGATTTTCCCTGTTAGCTTCATCTCTGGGAACAAGGCCGTTCAATTCTGTCTTTTGGAACAGATTTAGTTTATACTCTGCCTGTGGTTGTTAAATCCCCTTTTTCATGCTCTCCCATCAGAAGTGTCTCGCACGGTCTTTGACGCAGTTCAGACCTGGCGTTGAGACACATTCCTTTGAACATGATTTCCTTTCCAGTGCTGCCGTGTGTTTGTGTGTGGTACACTTTGTTTGTGAGATCCAGGAGGAAGTCTACATATTTCCATGTCTTTTTTGTTTTGATAGGTTTGTACGCCTTGCGGAGAGCACTGGGGAAGAGCCCTAACCTGTTAGACACCGAGGTGGCTGGGTCAGTGATGATTGCTTTCAATGACTTCCTGCAGGGGATGAATGATGTCAGGCCAAGTGCCATGAGGGAGGTGGCAATTGATGTGCCAAAAGTAAGTTGTTTTGTGCAGCACTCCAGCAACATTGCCAGAGCCACTGTTAAGAGGGGAAGTTTGTGAAACGGAAGCCTCAAGTTACCAGTAAATGCTGTGCATAGTCTTTTTGTTTGCATGTTTGTTGATTTAATTGTAATTTTGAAGAACCTTTTGCAGAAACTTAAGTTCCTAATGCTTTAGGAAGAGTTTGTAGTGAAGGAGCTTATCTCCTGGTATGTAATTTTATATGCTGAGTGGGTTAATGGAGTGCAAATCTTCAGATGTCTGCTCAAAGCAGGTCCTGAACATCTGTGAAAGTTGGACCTTTTTGTGAAGCAAACACAAACTAAAGGAGAAACCAACTGTTAGCATTTGCAACCAGAGGGTATTGAAACAAAGCTGTGAAGGGTTTGGTTGCTGTGATTTTTGTATAAATGCGACCCGAGTATCTTCAGTGCCGTTATATTTTTTAACTGAAAGCAGAAATCAGTACCGTAGGCAGGTTATCAATGCTAAGCCTGTCATGGGCCGTGATTATATGAACAGTTCTTTTGGTGGTGCCAGGTTCATCTTTATTCTCCTTTCTGCCCTCTCAATTACGTGTTATAGTAGCTCAGTAGCAGACCCAACATAAATTGGAATGGGGAGCTGATCTGGTTTAAGACAACTCTGATCCAGGTTAGGAAGACTGAGCAAAAGAATGTATGTTTAATCTTACTAAATCCTGACTCTGTGAGTGGCTGTGCTGGTATTTCTCAGCAGCTCCCCAAGCCCTAGAAGAAAACATTTATGTCTTGTTGCATGAAGGTGAGTCATTTGCGAGTTAGATTGCACAACTGTAGACCTTATTCCCGAACTAAAGGAATGGGAAATAAAACCTGTGAACCGGGTGCTGCACACAGCCAGCTCGGATGTCACACTTGGCTTGTTAAGAGTCCACCCTGTGCAGGGTAGTGCTGGGTGGAATTGCCTGGGCCGGTCCCAGACAGCTTTTCCTGGCAGTGGTGTTGTGGCATCAGTATCTGCAAGAGCCAAGGGGTTCTGCTGAGAAGCAGAGTTACTAGTTCTTTTGTTGCCTATTGTGCTACTGGCTCTGGGTTTCATGTTGTTATCCCTGTGCTGTGCCGCTTGGGCATACCAGCCCCTTTGGAGCCGTGTGGAATGCTGCCAAACACAGCACAGTACAGACAGGTAGAAGCAAGGTCTAGAGGTACTGCAGGAAATCTGTTCTCGATCCAGGTCAACCTGCTCAGGCTCCTGTTGTCCAACAAACCACCTTGCCACAGGCTTCCTTGACTGTTACTTGATCTTATTTGTTAAACACCTCCTGAGTCACTGCAGTACCACTGAAATTCATTCCTTTATTGAAGGGAAGATAACAGCAGAGTGCAGGTTCCTTTTGTGCTGACAGGGCTTGCATTTTCACTGTGAAGGACCTGCATATTTTGTGAAGATGTAGTGTAAATTCCAGACCATCTGCTTGGTGGCTGGGATGAGTTTATAGTGGAATCTGAAGTACTGCATGCAGAAGGTTTTGTGTCTTCCAGTATCACCTACCAAAGGAGAGGTGTCTGAAACTAGATGATCTTTAGGGTCCATTCCAACTCAAGCCATTCTATGACAACTATAATCTAAAAAAATCCTTTCTAAAAATAACTTTAAACACTAAATAAATTATCAACCATGAGATTTTTTTTTTTCAAAGAGAAAAGGCAGAAGTCTGAGCTACATTACTAAAAATCAGCTTTTTAGCTGTTTATTGCAGATATAGTATTTACTTGGCAGCCCCCTGGGTGTGGATGGGACTTCTGGCCTCTGTAGTTAGTTACAGGTAAAACCATTGATGTATGTGCTGAATTAAACTGAAACTTTTGTGATTTTTAACTTGCTAATTGAATGACAAGAGTTCAAAGTGACTTCTAAATAAAGCCCCAAATCCTTCCTGGTGTGCCCAGATTGCCATGTGTGTTGGCTGTGACCAAGGCAAATGCAAAATACTTGCTGCCTGGTTCCATGTGGCTTCTTGTTTTCCATTTTTACAGAACCTTTCTTGAATTTTGCTGTGTGTTACAACCTTTTTAGAAGGCTGCTTTTTCTGCAGCAGGGATTTAGGAGAGAGAGTATGCATGTTATAAATCAGGATGGAGAGTTGCACTGTAGTTACTGTTCCTCCCTCTCCTGTGGATCTTCCTGAAATTTTGTTAGCGAGTGCTGTGGGTTTTGCTTGCCTCTTTCACTCCCTTTGCTGTAATTCAGCACTCAGATGTGTGTCTTTGCAGCCAGAAGGCTCTGGGTGAGCCATCCTTTGCATGTCTGCTTTGTTTCTTCATTGCTGGTGCTTAATAAGCTCTGGGGAGCTGCTGCTCTGCGTCATATTCTGAGCTCTGGTGACCTGGGGAGATTATGGCAATAATGAAATCTTGGTGTCTTACACACTGTAGCAGAGCACTGGCTTTGTACAGGTAAGCTCAGCCCCAAGGCTAATCTTTAAAACCATTTCCATGGTGATAGAATATCACACTTCATTGCTGGGGTTGCCAAGTTGAGTTCCTGTACAGGGGGAAGCAGTGTAGCTATTGCTGGTGGACTGTGCCCTTCCCCACACACAATTACCTCTCTCCTTTTAAAGTGAGGAAATAAAAATTTGCTTTGTTTAGAACTTGACCAGAATGTGAAGCCGGTGGTGTATTAGCTATTTTTGCTTTTAATATCATTGCTGCTTCAATTCCACACCTTTTATTATAGAAATTCTAAATAAGTGAAGTGAATTTCTGACTGGTTAATTAATTTTTTTTAAACAGGAAAACTCACATTTAGTAGCCATGTTTGTATGCTCTGACTCAGTTGTTTCCTCTCCTTCTCTTTCCTAATTTTAAATGTGAGCAAAGTCAGAATAAGTCCCCAACTTTGTGAAAGCAACCTTCATGTAAGGCTCTACCTTCACCTTTTCTGTACAATTTTATCACTTGTGGTGGTAAATGACATGTAGTGGGTCTGAAAAATCACTTGAGTGATGCCTCAGAAGACTTGTGCAGTAGACTATTTGCAAGAGGGTAAAAATAACATTTAGGTGTTTTCTCTGCAGCTTTTTATATGTGTGCGAAGTGCTGCCAGTGGATTGTGCTTTCTGTTGCTGAAACTCATAAAGAATTCCTCGTGGCCTAATTAATTTTAAGGTGTTCTTGTTCATGTTTGCCAAAAATCTGTGTTTAGATAGAAAGATGTGATGATAGGAATGACTAGCCCATGCTGAGTAAGGATTGATACTAAAAAAAGAGAACAAGTTTGTTGCCTGTCTTCTTCCCTAAGAACAAGTTGTTTAAGAGTGCTGCCTTTTAGTTCTGTGCAGTTTACAGAGCTGCTAGGTAGAATTAAGGGCTGTAGCGATAGGTAATACATCTTTTTTTTTTTTTTTTTTTTTAGATGAAATTTAAACCACACTGTTTCATGTCTGACTCAGAAACACAAACTTTAGTAACATGGGAAGATTGGGTTTAACTGTCCTGAGTTTCATTATGTTACTCAACCATGAAATTTGAATGGAAAAGGTTTGCATGGGTGGAACAGTGGCAAGATGCAAGTGAGGTATCTGGCACATGTCTTCACTTTTTACAAACTTGTGTGTTTGCTTTATGGTAGTTAAAAATCTGTAGGTGGCTTTCTGTCTCAGCTATGTTGATAGTCCAAGATACTCAGCTCAAAATCAGGTAATAGGAATTTCTTTTGCTTTTGACAGACTCCTCTGCTCTCAGATCCTTCTTAGTAGGCAGTGGTAATCAACTCTACATATTTGAAACTTCTCTAGGCTTATAAATTAATTCCTTAAGAAGCTGTTGGTCACTCAGAAAAAAGAAAGAGGTTTCTTTTTTTTTTTTTTTTCCCTAGTGTTCCCATAACATATTCCTGGTGTGAGAGAGATGATGTTCAGGCAGTAGATGGGCAGCTCCTCACCTTCCAGTTAGCCTTTAAACTCAGAGTGTTTCTCAGGGGTTGACCCACGTGTCTTGATCTTTGCTGTTTGCTCTCTGCTGTCTTTGTAATTTTCTTCTACCTCACAGCCTGACAATCCAGGAGAAGTTCTGTGTGGTTTGAAGTTTGCTTGGTCTTAAATACGAGTGCTCACACAACATCCAAATGCTGTTTTCTTCCATGTCACTAACAGAATGAACAGCCTCTTTGTGGGGCTGTGTACTTGTAGTTTCCACTCCACGTGCTGGTATCAGGAGAAAATAAGGACAAGCCGGGGTGACATCAGTTTTCAGCTCAGGGGGAAGGCAGTACCTTGCCTCTCAGTAACACCCTGCTTGCCTTTCAAAGGAACTGACTTTCCAGAGCTGAAGGGGATGATTTATGTCTAGCAAATTTTTGGAAGAGTGTTTTAAGGCAGAAGGTCATTTGATTTAGGTGTGTCTCGACATGTTTAATATTTGAAGTGGACGGGAATGGATGGTGACAGGAGGAAGAACGTGCTGGGGATTGTGGGGAAAAGTCTCAGGCTTGTTGACAGTGATGTGGGGAGACGTGTAGCAGGCTTTAGATCTGTCTGCTGTTTTGGCTAGGACATATTAGTTCTGCCCTGATGTATTCCTGACAAGCCTGTCCTGTGTCTTCAGCAGAGCAAATTGAACTGCAGTTGTTTTTTAGCTGTAGTTGGGTTTGAGGTTTGCTTTTTGTGTGTGGTTTTTCTTTTCTGTAGATACTTGTGTGTTTGGAGGTTTGTTTATTCTCAAGCTTCTAGTCACATCTCCAATGCCCGAGTCCTGTGTTGGAGTGACAGTGTTGGCAAGTGGAGAAACCCCCGAAACTTGTAACAGTCAGTCCTGTTACAAATTCAGCATCACATTAAAAACGAAAGAACTGAGTTGTGATTCTGCTGGGTTTGCTGTTGCTCTCTGAAGTAAATTGAAAATATTTCATATGCCTCCTCCAGCATAAGTGTAATCCCCTTTTACTATGTGTGACTTTATTAATAATTGCTTCTTGCTTAAAAGAGGCTTTTTGAAGAAGTGACTTGTTAAAAACAACTTCATGAAATGACCAGTACTCATTCTACAGAGAATTTTTTGTTTGTTTACTTTTTCAATAGTTTTACTCCGTTGTCTGATTTCAGCCAAATGGTCTGTTTTGCAGGTATCTTGGTCAGACATAGGAGGACTAGAAGATGTCAAGCTGAAATTGAAGCAGGCTGTTGAGTGGCCCCTCAAACATCCCGAGTCCTTCATCCGAATGGGGATCCAGCCTCCCAAAGGTGTGCTCCTTTATGGACCTCCTGGGTGCTCAAAAACCATGATAGCAAAGGCTTTGGCCCATGAAAGTGGTCTCAACTTCCTGGCAGTGAAGGTAGGTCGTTCAGACTTCCATTTTCTTAACTCCTGCATATCAACTGGTAGTTTACCAATTTCCAGTGTTGGAATCCAGTGGCTCTTGGGTGTTTCTGATCCTTACATATGATGCTGCAGCAAACACCTTGTAAAATACCAAGTGAGGTTTGTGTTTTTCTTACGAAAAGCAGTGCTTTTGTGTATGCTGTTAAAAAAAAGTAATTATGTTATCACAGCACGGAAATTGCGTGTTAGATGGGTGGGTAAGCTGTGGAGTGACACCTTAAATACTGGCATTACTGAAAATATTTTTAAAGATGGCAGCAATGAAATTCTTAAAGCAATATAAATTAAACACAACTTTAGATAGTGGGTAGCTGCTCTTACTGTAATAATTGCTTGCATGAAAATATTATCTCATCTCTTACATTCCTTTTCTTTCCTCGGGAAGGTTACTGTTATGTTACTTCTATACTGTTTTTATATACTTTTTTTACTGTTTATATTACTGTTCATGTTTCATTACAGATTTTTCTTGTCCTGTTTGCCCTTTTTTCAGTGGAAATAGTTCTACTTCATCCGTTTTTAGGAAGTTTGCAAAAGCAGTTATCTGGAGTACTCTTGGATAAACGGGATATTCTCTCAGTGTTACAAAACACCTTAGGTATAGAAGAATTTTGGATTTCATTGCCTATGAATCAGTGTAATTGATCACTGTGGGTTCTATGGAAAACACATGAATGGAAGCTATTTAATAATAGTACTGAGCTTCAATGCATAGGAAGAAAAAAAAATGATAGAGTGATTCCACATGGGGTAGTCCTGCAGCTGTGTCAGAATGTTAATGAAGTGCAAGAAAAAACATTTGTTTAAGTATTTTGAAAGTATCTCCTCCTCAGCAGTAAGATCACGTCCTCTTCTCTGTTGACCATCTCTTTACTCACAAAGCCTTCTGTGTTAGTTTCTGCACAACTTCCTCCTCCTCCTGTCCTTTCAGGCACACTGTAGCTCTGGATTCTGTCCTCTCTGGGATCAGGGGCAGTCACGCTGACCCTGAAACCAACAGCCCTTCACTGCCCAGGTTTCCCGGGATTGCAGACGGCCCTTTGGGTCATGATCACTTCAACAAGAGCAGCCCTGGAAACCTCAGCCCTTAAGAAACACTACCTTTGTTGCCTCTTTTCATAAAGACAAAGTAGTTCTTTGTACTCCAGAGTTACTGGTAAACAAGGTAACCTTTTCCTCCTGTGCTGCTTAAAAGAAAACATTGCTCTTTGTCTTGCCCAGAGCACTGCTGCCTGAGAGGATGGGGTAAAAAGGTAGCAGACTGGAAAAAAACCAAACAAAACAGTTAAAAATGAATGTTGTTGCTATCCTGTATTCCTCAGTTATAGCTCCATCAGACACTTTTACTGATGCAGTTCATTGTCCAAAGATCAAAGGTGGCTCCTGCTGCCCAGGAGGTACATGAAGGCGTACTGAAAGGAAATACTTGTGTACAGTAATGCAGCATTTTTCTGTGGTGGAGTTCTGAGGGTGCAACCCCGACCCCATCACTGACAAGCTGCAGCAGAAGCGGCCGGCTTGAGGAAACCGCCTTTGTATTCCCTGTTGGTTTAAATCCCTTGACCTGGAACTGGTCAAATACTTGATGTACAGATGTTTCAAGAAGTGCATCTCTGGAGCATGTCCAGCCTTGGATATATTGACTGCAGGAAGGGAACATAGCCCACTTTCTCTAACTTCACATTTGTTTCCTGGACACAAAAAGGCAACATCCATCATGTACTAAATGTGTTAAACATTGTCTGTAGCACTTCAAGCACAACAGCCACGAATTAATTTCTACTGCACATGTTCTTGCAATAAATCCAAAGTAGATGAATATGTGGGGTTTTGATTTTGTTTTTTTGAAAGGGGACTTTTTTTGCTTATAGCCCTATTAATTTTCCCATTCTTTACAGTATGTCTCAAAAATCCATCCCTGGAACTGGCATCAGGCTTTTTGAAATGAGAGCGTGTTTCTTGATAATTTACTTTTCAGACTTGAGTTTTCCTTCCAGTCTCTCCTGCCTCAAATAAGAAACTTTTGATGAAAAGTGTCTACTGTGCAGCTTGTAGGATATGTGTACTCTTTTGGGACAGTCCAGGGAGTACAGGCTCCTGAGCCCTTCTCAAGAAGGGACTGCAGACAGGAGGCTTAGCTGTGGCCGTGGGAGCCTGCTGCTGGATGCTGTGCCTGAAACCTGAGAAGAAATCAATTCTGTTACATGTGGTGTTTGCTTGGTCCGGTGGTTTGTGGTGGACCTATTGTGTCTGCACGCTGCCCTTCAGATCCAGGGGCACGGTAAGTCCAGCTCTGCAGAAGTGCTTGAACGTGCTTTCCTGGTCTGAGTCGTTAGTCCTGCTTTGGTGCCCCAGCCTGGCTCCAGAGGGGCTTTGCACCGTGTTCCAGATGCGTGCGCGCAGTGCCCGTGCGGTTTGGACAGCTGACTCTGGTAAATGAAATGTTCGAGCTGAGCTATGTGTGAACTGCTAAAATGTGACCTTTCCATGTGTTTTGGGCACGGGGAGCTGTCGCAGCGCAGCCTCCGGCCCCATCTGACTGGCCTCCCCTAAGGTTTGGGAGATGGGCAGAGTCTGGATGTCATTTCTGGGCAGAGGAGCTGCAGAAAATAACGTGACAGCAGATGTTTGACGTTGCATCCTGTTCTCTCCTGAAATCTATTGTGAGCTTTGAATGGTTAGTGTTACGATGAATGTGGCCCTTTTGTAAACATGCTCTTTGATACTTGGCCAAACACTTTTTATAGCTGTATTTTCACCAAGATTGGTGACCTTTTGCTTTTCCAAGAGAAAAGCAGTTTGTTGGTTGGTTTGTTTTACAAGGCAATCTTGCATATAATTCCTGAGGGGAATTGTTTATTTTTATTCCTTCTCTCAACTTTCTTTGTCTCTAATACAATGTATCTGCTAAATTTACTAAGGAGGAGATTGTCAACTACTTTCCAGTGGATGGCTTTTCCTGCTCCTTCCTGTCAACCCCTTTTTCTAAATCTCTTGCAGCATTGAGCTTTTCAGGGTTTTAATGGTCATCTGCATTATTCCCTGCTCCCAAACCTCTGTTACAGACAAGGCAACTGAATTGTTTTCAACTTCTTGGGGAATTCTCACTATTTTGTGGTCGTGGATACAAGCAAGTAGAAGTCTGTGTGAAGGACCGAATTAGAATTTTTTCCTTCTTCAGGACTGACCGTCAGGCTTGACTTGTCAATAGTTTTTGATCTAATTGAGTGCTGATTTCAATCAGCCTGCTCTGCACTTTTGTGCCTCTTCACAGTCCTTTTGTGCCTGCCCCAAAGTTTATAATTTTCTTCTGAAGTGCGTTTTATGCATCTTTTAGCAGGAGGAAAAGGAAATTTCTATACAGGTATTACAGCTATCCATATTAATAGGATGGGGGATATCATTTTCAGCTTCTGCAGGGCTGGTGACATACACACAAGGCTCTCTGACACTTCTGCTTTAGATGTCACCTAGCTTTGTGAAACTGAACATGAAGGAAATGAAACCCTCTGTCACTGTTTTATTTCTGTGGGCTATTTTCCCCTCTTTTGACTATTTATGTGGTAGGTATTTCTCTGTACTGTTTTGACAGTTCCTGCACTTAGGGTCAGCTTTGACCGGCCGCTTTTTTGAGGTATATTTTTATTAGACTGCTAATGATTTGTGGTGATATTATAAGAATATTTTTTGGAGGAAACTTCCTTATCTTGCTGGATGACATAGATAATTATATCTGCATTTGTCTTGCATCTTAGTTTATTTAGATTTGCCAAGACTGCCCTCTTGGATTTTTAATTTTTTTTTTTTTAATTTTATTTTTAGGAAATCCTGTATCATTGTGTTGTGCTAAGAATCTCATGAATATTATTTTTCTTTACAGACTTTTCCATTGCTTTTCTGGGAAGCAACTGTGTGGATTTTTTTGCCTCGCTCTTATTGTGGTATATTTAGGTCATTAATTTTACTACCAAAGAAGAAAACCATTGTGCTTTTTTTGGTTTTTAGCCTTTTTCAGAATGAACACTGCTTTTATGTTGTCAGGTTGGGAGGTACCATCACAGTACCTACCCAGATAAATTCCATTGCCTAGTTATGATGCATTCCTTACCTGATGATCTGATTCATGGGGGCTTGGAGTTCTGTTTTCTGTCCAAGAGGCAGATTACCTGAGTTTATAAAATCTATAGCAAGAAAAATCATATGTCTTCTATACTCTCGTAAAAGGTTTGGAAGCATCATTTTTCCTCTTGCTTCTTAGTGCTTTTTAACATTTGTCTGTTTAAAATCCAAACTAAAGCAAAAACTCAGTGACAAAAGCCAGCTTCAATTTAAAAAACCAAGATTTAGACCTCCAAAAGTTAAACCCCTTGGAATTCAGCTAAGTGAGACACAGTAATTGTTGTAAACAGGATGAAGCAAT
Organism: Acropternis orthonyx; assembly: GCA_035583155.1. NCBI lineage: Eukaryota > Metazoa > Chordata > Aves > Passeriformes > Rhinocryptidae > Acropternis > Acropternis orthonyx. The sequence continues at coordinate 4,978,028 of JAWWEU010000125.1, forward strand.
ACTTTGTAAAAAACCATCACACAAAACAAAACAAAGCCAACTGAACCCACCTGTGACAGTAAGGAGAGTTTAAGGGTGTTAACAGCAAGCAAACCAATGTACAGGTCATGTGAACTATACTGGTGTAAAATATTATTTGCATTGGTTAGGAGCTCCAACTATGGTGTGATTTTTAAAAAAACCAAACATATTCCTGACATTTTATTTGCCGTTACTTAAGAGCTCAGGCTGAAGGAATCTCTTCTTTCTTCAATTAGCAGTAATTACAAAAATAGACACTGTTCCCAAGCTCTGACTTCACCTTGGCTTGGTTTAGCTTCCTGTGTCACCCAACCGATGGTTTTGTACCACTCCCCGTGCTTGACATGTGCTTAAGCTTAGTTTGTCATCTGGGTCAATTATGTCAAAATATTTTCCAATTGAAGTTTCCTCTGCTTTCTCCCTTCAGCCCTTGGCTGTGGCAGCTCAAATAGATTAATGAGGCTTGGAAAGGTCGACTGCTTTGCTTTGTGCAGAACTGTCAGTGAATTTTGGGGGGATAGTTGAGCCTTTTTGATGGGGATTTCAGTGGGCAGGAGCCTGAGGTACGAAAGCTTTGTGGTTTTATGAGAAAATTTGTCAAACATCTGATAAAATTTCTAAAAATATCCATAGTAATGTATTTACATTAACTTGCTAGTTAATTGGCAGATAGTGAAACCAACTGTATCTGAAACATTTAACGTTTTTTACAAGGGAAAACAAACTGAGATACTTTGAGCTCTTTTAAACCTGAAACTACCTGCGTGTTTTTCTCAACTGAAAACAAAAATAAGGCATTCATCACAAGCCCATATAAATCATACACCCATATAAAATAAGCCGTTCTTACCCTAAGCTTCCCAAAAGTGAATATGCAGACAGAAAATGATTCAATATAATCCCCTGTCTCTGTTTCCTTTTCCCTTCTTGATTACTTTGCAAGATTAATTTTTGTTAGCACTTAGTTTTTCTCTCTCTCTCTTTTCAAGTTACCAGTGGTGGAATGGGGTGTTGCTGAACTGGTGGAGTACCAGCAGCCAAATACGTTTTACAGCAGGCATGGCTGACTTTGTGTGGTTTTGCTGGATGATTTTTTGATTCCACGTGGATCCTGCCCAAATGGTGCCAAGGCTGGTCCTAGGCAGAGTGGCAGGCTGCTGGAAATCTGTGATGAACAGGAACGACTTGCCAAGGGATTTCCCTGAGGATGGAGCAGGATGGGTTACGTCTAGATCTGCTTCAACTCTTTCTATCATGATAGTTTCACCTCTGACTTGACACTGCTGTGCCAGTGCAGCACTCTGTAAGCATGGAAAATGCTAGTAAACCCGAGGGTCAGCTGTGCCAACGCGCTGGAGGATGGTTCTCTCCGAAGGCACTGGTGCATGCACTGTGTTTAATTCAATGTTTCCAGCCAGTTTGCTCTGCAGTACAAATACTGGCTTCTGTCTTGTGCAAAGGAACCTCAAAAGATTCAAGTTCTCTAACCAAGGCAAGTGGCAAACAAGTGAATTCTGAGGTGTGCCAATAAGCAACATTGGATATTATATTTGCATTTGATTGTGCTGCTTGTAGCTACTTCATTGCAAGGATTGAGGATGACAGGGTTTTGCTGGTTTTTTTATTTTGGAGCTCACAAGCACCTGCTGAAATTGAAGTTTCTAAAACACCAGGCAGGTGTCAACAAGTTTTTAAGGTCCTCTGGAATGCAGGGCAGAGGGAGAGGAAGTGATTAAAGTGGTGCAGAGTGCTCAGCCTGGGATTTCCTTGTGCTGGGAAGCTGGGAGTGAGGCAGGTCTAATCTTTAGGCAGCACTGGAGGAGAAGTGGGCTTGATTCTGAACAAGCAAATATAATGCGTTTTCTGAGCAAATACTTTTCTGTGCCGTGTAACCAATTCCCGAGTCACACGTGTGCAACCTTTGCTTTGGAAGGAGCCTTACTGGTAAAATACAGGAAGTCTCACTGTTTATATTGTTAACTTGCTTCCCTGCAGCTAGCCTGAGTCATGTGTTGCTGTGGATTGGCTGTGGGAGGGATGGGAGAGCATTTTGCCCTCAAGATTACAGTGCCAAAAGAATAAGTAACTAATTTCGGAGTCTCTTCCAAATGAATTGATGTTGTAATGGAAGAGTATAAGGCTGAGAGGATTGGGATTGTTCCTGATGTTTCTACTTTGAACGTGGCAAAGAAGGAATTGTGCATTATCTCGCAGTAATAATCTAGAGTAGTAACCTACAGTATGTGATATAAACTCTAACTGGATTTTTAAAACATAGGAATTGTACTCTATGGCTAACCTAGCTTAGGGTCTCTGTGTTAGAACTTGTATGTGAGGCTATCACAGTGTTTCTGAAGAGACTAGACAGAGCTGTATGCTGGAGAAATCTGGAGCTCTGTCCATCTGGCTCAACAAGCATAAGTGCATAACTTACCTGATTGCCAAAACACTAAAAAAAGTATTTAAGGGAAGTCAGTCACTACATTTCCTACCCAAGTGGCTACCCCAGAGTTTTCAGGTGGCAAAAATCTGCAAGTGGTTTTAAGCTCTGCTTAGGAAAATGACTGATACTCTTAAGTTTCATGGTTAGAAGATGTTGTTCTTGCTGTTTGAGAACATTTTGTGAACTTCTGTCATAGCCATGTGTACATAAGCTTATCTCATGTTGCAGCCTGTATACAGGGATTTTATCTTTTGGTGCAGTTCATCTTTGAAGAGTTGATTCTGGTAATATTTTAAATGTAAGGAATTTCTTTTCTTGCTTTTTTTTAATTAAAAAAAATAAAAATTCCCCCAGACCATCAATAAGTAGAAAGTTTTGTGATAAAAGGGGATATATCTTGTAAATGAGGATGGGATAGTCTTTAAACAGAACATGCCTGGAAACAATCTACTTTAAGGCTAAATAAAAAAGCCTCAGCAGTATTCAGTGGGCCTGAATTAGCAGACTTTATTCTGTCAGTCTGGACTCTTGCTCACAAATAGTGTGCTTATATGCATGGCTAAGCTACAACGGCTTCTGCCAATTTTCTGCTCCAAATCTTTTGCTGGTTTGGGAGTCACTGTGCAAATGACCAGAAGAAACAGGTTTTATTTCTTCATGTCTGTTCGTATGGAAGAGGAGTTGTTGCAGGGGAGAACAGAGTGGTGCATCATTAAACTGGCCCCACTTGTTCCTGTCACCTCTTGGTCTGTGTATCAACAACTATAAACAGCTTTTAAAGGAGTCCTTGTGCTCCCCTTGGAGCCAGAAATGATCTTTCAACAAATGTCGACTTGCTGATGAAGTTGAGCTTATGTCATTTAATTTTTAAAGCATTAAAAAATAAAATAAAAAAACCTTTCCTGGTATTTCTTGAGTGGTCTCTAAAGCAGCCTTTCTGAAAGGAGAAGGTGAGCTTTGTGAAAATTAGAAGCCGTGTCAGCTGCCAGCAGGGGACTTTGTGGTAGCCTGTAGACTGCTTCTCATGCAGATTTATTTTTCAAAGAAGAGCTGCCATCCATCTGAGCTAAAGGCCAGCGTGGGTGCGGACAGGGTAAGGCAGAGGCTCAGCTCAGGTGGGACCACAGCTCACCCAGTTCAGGCGCTACATCCAGCTTCTGTGAACATTTGATTTTGTGTTGTGGTGTTCAGTGTTTGCAGGAGATGAATTGTACAGCAATTCCTCATCTTCTGTGTGTGCTTTGTCTTACTCTGGAGTCTTTTCTTTTATTGACATGTTGTGTGAGTGTTCCAAGCCACTCAAAATGACCATGACATTCAAATGCAGTTCTGGTGTTGTACATTAGTGGTGAACTAAGAGACCTTCAAATCCATGTTCATTAAAATTCTCCGTGAGGAGGCACAGGTCATTAACACATAGTAGTCTTTCACCTGGAGTTGCTGCTTAATGATGAGAAAAATGGAGAAAAACTTGATGTCGAAGCTTACAGCAAACCCATGCATTCAGAATAATTCTCTTTGGAAACATTTTAAACAGTATTTATTGCTTTGATGTTGCCTTCATCATATTTTAATGCTTAATTAAAAATAAAACTCCAAGCATCTGAAATTATATTGTACCTTAAAACTTAAATAGAGTAGTTTTGGTTTTAAGTATTTTTTTTTTTTTTTGCTCAGACAAAAGAGAAGAGAATGTCAGGCTGTTTGATGTTGTGTCATACTAGAGGAGTACACTGGCCCTGATGTGTGTGATGTTGGTTTCCATAAGAATACTGATGAGAAGGAAGATCACTTATGGGAAGAAGGGCATGAAAGAGAAGGTCCACAGGATCCAAGAAAAAGTCAGTAAAAGGAATCTGTAATTATGGGTAGAATTTGCACTGGTTTCTCAGTGTATGGGCTCAGTGTAACAGAGAGCTGTACAGAAAGAGAGGGCTGTGCTCTCATTCCTTAAGGATTTGTTAGGCCTGTGCTGTCCGATTCCTCATCTGCCCTGGATGTGATGAATGGCAGCTGGGCTGTCTCTGTTCCTCACAAACTGCTGCATGTTCCTTGTGGTCCATGTCCACAATCAATAGCAGGAAAAAGCTTTATGTGTCTCTCCCTCATCTTGTTTTTTCTTTCTCTTTTTGCTGGAGCCTTTGGTTGTGTGTCTGAATAATTCTGTTTTCAAGCAAGTATCCACCAGACTCCAGTTTTTCAGTTGTTGAAGGCCTCCAGGTGACACTTTAGCTACCACTGCAGGTGCTCTAAGGGTGGGTGTTGCTTAAAGGAAGAAATGCTAATTTTATCACTTACATTTCCTGTCGGCAAAGCATGCAGTGCAGCTCTTCCAACCCTTAAACTATAGCTTTGACCTGAGTGCTACATCAGGTCTGGCTAGTGCAGGATCTCACCTGGGCCTTTGGATAATGGACAACTCTGGATGCTTCGTTGATATCAGATAATTTGTGCTTTGCTTTTCAGAGTATATGGTTTTTTTCCCCTAGACACAGGTATTTTCCAATAGTGCCAGTGTCAAGATAAAGTCAGCGCCTTAAACTGCTACTGCAGGAATGAAAATGAGCGTGAAGGAGGCAGACTGCAAAAAACAGAGTGCTGCATTTTTAGAGTGATGAATCTGTGTTCCACTGACCTGTGAACAAAGTTCAGATGGTCCCATTCAAGAGAGGCTGTAATAGAGGCTTTGTCACTGCCAATGTATGAATGTGTACCCTTAATTATAACATACCTGCTGTTTAAAGCTGCCTTGCTGCTCTGGGCTGAGTGTTACCTGAAGGTACTTGCAGCTGTGAAGCACAAGGGGGTGGTTCAGTTTTCTGACTGTGAAGGATGTTGTTTCTGCTGGTGAAATGATGAGGACACCTGTTCCCTGGGAAATAGATTGAATCTGCTGCCTCTTAGCTCAGGGTGTTGGATAATGATGGTTGGTTGAGGCTGCAGGTCAGCGTTGATGCAAAGCAGGCTGAAGTCACTGAGTCATTACCAATCCCAGGAGAATCTGAGGCCCATTAGGAAGCATTATTTAAGCAGCCTATCCTGCAGGATATAGCAGAACAGAAAATACTCTGAGAATTCTCCATTGTTTTACTTGTTATGATTGTAAGTACTTGTTCAAGGCTTGAAGGCTGACCCTGTGGTCTCCAGTGTGTTCCTGGTGGACAGGGCTGTGAGTATAAACAGGCATCAGGGCAGCTGGCACTAATAATCCTGCTTGGCAGTCTCAGCAGAGGAGAAGGAATGTGAATGAGCTAAGACACTGAACAGCTTTCTTCCTGGGGATGGAGTGCCTCCTGCTTGGGTTTCAGGTGTGCTGCTGTGGCAGCTTCTTCTTTCTGGACCTGAAAACTGTCAGGTTCAAAGAAGCCCTGTTAAACATGGCTTTAAGTCGCTGTTTTGGTGCTTGGTTGGACAGGGTGCATGTTGAGAGTGCAAGTAAATGCTTTACTGTAATTTGTCCCATTGGCTGGTTTGCAGCCCCTTCTTGCTGTTGTTGAGCCAAACAACTTCTAAGAACCTTTCAAAGTGTTTATTTTTTTGGTTAATTCTGTTTCTCATGAAGGTACTGGGAAATTACTAGGATGAGAGGACTAGTGCATAGTTACATGCATGCATAGTACTGAAATGAATGGAGGAAATCTTGGAACAGGTTGAGGGTACATCTAAAAAGGCACCTATAAGACTTGCAAATGACAAATTACCAAAATTTCTTCTAACAGAGCATCAGCAATGGCAGATTGTCCCAGTCATTTTGTATGTAAATGTAATATGCTTGTTAAACTCTTTTATTTTCTATCTTGCAGGGGCCTGAGTTGATGAATAAGTACGTTGGTGAGTCTGAACGAGCAGTGAGAGAGGTGAGAAAGGGCACGCTATGGATAATGTTAGACTTTAAGCTTTCTGGGCATTCAAATTCTTCTCTGCTTATAAGGTTACCTTTAAACTTTCGGGAAAACTTCTTCTGGTGTAAGTTAAAAAAAGAAAAGGCAGAAGGGTTATTTTATGTTTCATTTTCTGCTGTAGTGGCCTAGTGACGCATGTCAAATTTGGGATCCAGTAGCAGCTTTCATTACAAGCCTGCATCATGTAGTACCATGAGTAACTTTTAAAAAAAACCTGGCTTAACAAGAAATGAAGCTAAAATAAGACAAGACTGCTGTCTGTTATGTGATGCACTGTAGCTTTTGAGGTGTGCAGGGGGTTATAGCATTCTGTGACCAGTTTCCATCCCTTAAAACTGGGTGTTTCATTGTTGTTTTTCTAGATCTTCAGGAAAGCCAGAGCGGTGTCTCCTTCAATTCTTTTCTTTGATGAGATAGATGCCTTGGCAGTTGAAAGGGGAAAGTAAGTAATCCTGTTACAAAAATAACAGACATAGTTTTTTATATTACTCTTACACTGTGCAATCACAAGTCTATTTACCCTTCTAAAATTATTTTATTAAATATATTCATTCCACATAGAGAAGGGTAGCATGTGTGACTTCTACTCAAGCATATTTAACTTGGCAGAAGGAGGTAAACTGGTGGAGTTCCTCCCTTCTCATCTCATTAGCAGTAATGATTCTTCTGGTTCTCATGCCCGTTGGCTCTTTTCTGTGGTTTTACCTTGCATTTATTTCCAGTAACTAACTCCTTTATTTTCCCAGGATTGTTGCACTGGCCTAATTTGGTGTCTCCATCAAGCAAGCAATATGATCATAAGCTGTGTAACACAAATTTCCAAGAGGACTACTCATTTGCCTAAATTTACACTTATATTTAAACATTTGGCCAGGCTGGGAAAAGTGTCATGAAAAGATTTGGAAACACTGATGTCCTTTCATGTGTGGCATTTTAAATGGATTATTGTGCAAACATCTAATGGTGGTGTTTGTTTTTTTTTCTAATAGCCTGCTTTGTGATGATTCCAAGAGGTGTTTAAGCTTGTGCATGAAGGAGGATTGTAGTAGGTTTTAGTTGATACTACAGCATTTAAGGTTTGACAGGTTCTGTGAGTGGAATGCCTACTTATAAATGCAACTACTACTTGGGGGCAAGTATTTTTATCCTGTTTGGCTTTGCATGGAAAACTGCCAGCTAGATGCATGTAGAAAGTATTTGTCCAATTTAAAGCCTCATCAAAATGTCAACATTTTTCTGGAAAAGAAGCTCCCTCAGCATCCCTACAGATTCCTTGGTGTTGCAAAATAAGACATTTGTACCTTCAAGGAAGGATAACAGATGTCATTTTGACATTTCAGTGACACAAATGAATTAGTTGTGTTACAGGAGGTGGCATCAGGTGTAGCATAGAGCTGCCCTGTGAAACTGCTCAGAAGCGAACAGATCTGCTGTTGAAAATGCAAAATCTGTGTGGAAGTGTTTTCATCAGCTTCCTTCTCATGTGGAATGTATGCAACTGTGAAATTTGTGAACTTCCTAGAAATGCTGTGCCCTGAAACACGTTGCAACAGAAAGCTGCAAAAACATTTGCTTGAATCAAGCCAATGGAGGGGGAAAAAGTATCTTCCCCTCTTGCAGTTCTTAATGTGTTCAGCTTTCAGAAACACCACTTCACCAAGATAAAACCTTTTGGAAGAATAAGCCATAAAGCATTTTAGTCAGCCTTTTCACACAGTGCCCTCGAGGCATTGAGTTTGCTTGTTTGTTTGCTTTATTCTTTTAGGGAGTAAACAACCCAATTTTGCCTTACCTGGGACTGTCTGTGGGGGGTAGTAGGCCTGGCACAGCTTGCTGAAGAATGTGGTATGACCTGCTGCAGCTGAGCTGTGCTGGAGACATCTGGTTTTGGAGCTTTAAAAAGAACAGGGTGGGACACACAAATATTTCATTGTCAAATCTGAACCAGATGGGAGGTAAAATATGTAGCAGAGTTCTCATAAAATTCATCTGAAATTAAATGGCGTAGGAAACCAGACAAGGCACTTATTAGAAATGGCCTTTTTTTACAGGCTGGCTTTGCACAGTAGGAATTTGCAAATGCACTAGAGATGCTAACGATTTGTGGCCTCTGGAGATCCATTTCCTGTACTATTACTAACCTTGCTGAAGTTTTCAAGGAAACACCTGTTTATATTGTCTCCCTATTCCCTCTCTTGGTTGAATTAGTTTTCTCTGCCTTGGCAGTGGAAAACACTCTGTGATACAGCTTTGTAAGTGCTTTTCCTCTCGGTTTAAGTCCTTGTTAGGATGCTGTGGGCTTTGTACGGAATGTGCCACATCCCAGATCTCCTGGGTAGGCAGCCTCTCCTGATCCTACCAGGGCCTGTCCAGAGATACAGAGAAGCTGGGCCTCTGTAGTTGTGAGAGTAGTTTCATGTATAATCCCGATCTGAAATACAGATGTGAAATAACATTAGGTAATTGCTTAATGCTTTTGCCCTTCAAAGCACTTTGCCAAGTATTCATCAACCCATTATTACTTGTTTAGATTTGACTGAAGGTTGTGGGTTTAAAACTCAATTGTTTTGCTCCCAGCCTTCTGTAGAAATCACTAAACAGTCCCTTCTAAGCAGCAGGCACACATGAACTAATAGACTTTACGATTAATTAGTGTCCAGGTAAATCAAGACAGATAAGGAATTACCTTGTTTGCACTGTTTGGTATAACATCTCTTTTGCAGCATGTATTGGATTCTGTCACTGCATAAATCATTACTCCATGGCAAATGCTGTAGCTGCATTCGCTTATGCCACAGTGCTTTATTTATTACACATTCCCTAGCCATAAAGCCATCATTCCATAACTGTAATACATCTAACACTCTGCCTAATGCAACTGCCTTGTGTAGCAGTTTTGTTTTACAAAATGTGTTTGTGTGGAACAAAAAAATACTTTGAAGTCAGCAAAAGTTGTATTAACAGGCATAATTCAGTGTCAAAATGTGTCATTTCTTAAAAGATTGCTTCTTATCCAGCCTGCCTAGGAGTTCCATAGCTTTTATCAATATGAACTAAGTGCCTGGTATTTTTGTCTGTCCACACTCTCCCAGTTTTGCATGTAGGCAACAAAGTAATACGTATTAATCAAGGAATTAAATGTGCAGGCTGGATGCATACCAGACAATTTATGAAAATATAATCCTGCACCTCTGAAGAAAAAATATTTCAGTGTAAAAAGCAATTGCCTAAGAGGAAAGTCCGGCAATCCTTGGTGCAAGAGGAGGAGAAGGTGGTTCTGAAAGGACTTGAGTTTCCAATGTGGTAGTGAACACGGCTAAGGATACTTTGAGCTGTATTCATTTCTGCATTTTGTTTTGTTACACTGAGCTTCTAATGCTCTTGGAAGACTTTGCTGTCTCTTTCTGGCTTATGTTGAGATGTTAGAGGAGGTTTAGAGAGAACTGAAAATGAAAAATTAAGGGCTGAGTGACCTGACTGTAAAGGAAAAGGGAGGCATTCCCTATAACTGGTTCTAAAGAACAGATGATAAACCTGCAGAAGAGAAGATGGTAGATAGTTAGAGGTGTCACAGTGAGGCTTGAGCAGGATAAATGATTGAGGTGGGGAAAGTGTCTGTAAATCAGAAAGGCTTTTGGTAGGGCATTCTCCTTCCCTGTGAGTTAGTCATTTAGAAGTTCCAGACCCTTCCATTTGGCATCTTTAAAACAACACTGACACTCAGGGATCAGCGTGCAGCGAGGAGCAGCCGTGCACTGGCAGAGGTGAACAATGTGATGTGCAGAGCCTTTTCCACTGCTCTGCGGTTCTAATGAGCATTTGCTTCCACGAGCAGGTTATGACTTTTTCCTTTCTTTCACCATACTTTTGAAAGATGTTGTTATGACTTTTTATGGGAGAGCCTGTGCTGAAGCAGGACTGGTCCGGATATAGCAGTGCCTGAGCAGGAAAGTTTGCCTGGAAGTAATCCCTGGCCTGCACGAAGCTCGAGAGGCTTTACAAATTGCACAGCTGCAGAGAGTTATGGGTATTTGTTATCCCTCAGTATTCCTGACCATGTAAAACCTAATTCTTCTGGCCATTAGAGGTTGCCAAGAGGGAAATGGCTTGGTAATTAGACTTGAAAGTGATGAATGAACGTGGGTCTGTGTAAATGCAGCACAGACAGTCTGTTTGCTGAACTTAAGAAATCTCTGTGCTTTGGAAATGGGACTTTGTTTATATAAGTAGGATTTTTAGGATTTTTGGGCAGGAGACATATTTGTTCCTTTTCTTGTTTTCCAGAAGCAAAGCATTTTCCCCTTTAACTGCAAGTCTTTGTAACATAAGATGGGAAATGTTGTAGGCTGCTGTAGAAGACACTGATAAATTCCATTTTCTAAGGGAGAAAATAAAGAAAATACAAACAAGGGACAACATCAGTACCTTGCATTTGAGTTCTGCAGGCCCAAACAATTTGGTAGATAAATATTGCTGACTTTTTTAGATTGAGGGTAGAAGTGATAAAATGAAGGGATACTGGTACCAATCCCCTGAAACTACAATATGATGATGCTTTTTCAGGAAAGTATGTTATCTGTATGCTTGGGGGCAGGACAGATAGATTCCTAAGCCACAATTTGAAATGCGCAGAACCACTGAAAGATGTGCTGTTTTCATTTTAGGTATTAAAATATTTGTAATCTGAAGTTTTGAAGCCCTCAGGCTTCTAAAGGAAGCTGTGAAGAACAGCAGCTTCTCTGCTGTACTGTACCACCTCTGCTTTTAACAGGGACAGTGAGAAATCTTCTATTTTTAAACCAACCCGTCTTTCTGGAGTATTTTAGCACATGTTTATACTCTGCATTTGAACATACCCCACTGCACTTTTGTATCTGTGCAAATTCCCTGGTGCAATGCACAGCCTTCTGTCATGAAGGAGGTCAATGATTGCATCCAGCAATGAAACCCATGGCTGGATCCTCAAGGATACAGCAAAGTGACATTAGGTAGGATAAAAATCCACCTTGCACGTGGTACATTGCCAGTAGTCCCAGAATCGGGGAACATCAGCTGATTCCCTGCAATATCGAAGCTGTGTTTGCATGGGATGGAGAGTTGAGGCATTCAAAACTTCTGTGACTGCTGTATGAATTCTTTTAAAGTTTTGGAATTTGGTATCCGAACAGAAATATTGTCTAGGAAAAAAGCTGCATGTCCAGTGCCAGCTTTCTATTTTAGGCCCAGCAAGGAGGGGTGAAAAAGGAAAGTTTTGAAATTACTTAATCATACAGTAAAGGACAGAATAGCAATTTTATCAAATAGCATTGCCCGTAAGTTGTGTGTACATACGATAAATGTCAGCAATCCCTTCATTTTAAAAAAACCCAACTTGCTAACACTTATCTAGCAAGAATCCTTTATCGCAATGAGTTCTAAATCTGTGTTTCTTCCTTCTTGTGCACAAACCCCAGTAATTTGTAGCTTTGTCAGCCTGCATTATAACTGGGACATTTGAAGTTGGTAGGGACTTTCACTGGCATTGGTGGAAGCAGGACTGGATCCATAAACCCTTTTGTTGGAGTCATGCATGTCCATGGATAAATGGGCAGCGTTTCCAGGGACTAATCCAGGCTGTTAAGGTAGGTAGGCCTGTTCTGCAGTGCTTGGGAGGGCTATGCCAAAGCTCACCTGAGGCAAGATGCTTCAGCCAAAGACATGAAATTGAGCCTCTGGCTGGATTCCTGCCAGCGGTCCCAGTTGAAACAGATACCAGGGTTAGAGGGATCAGAAGTAGGCATACGTGGTGACTGCTTCAATTCCCAGTATGGCACTGGCTATGGAAAAAGATCATCTTACCCATACTAAATGAGCCCAGGCAGGCTACAGCTGCCTGCAGACTTAGGACTACAATGATTGAAGGTCTTTTTTTCTGGTGTATTTGTTTTTAAAATTATGATGACATACAAGAGGAACATAATTGTAATTAAAATTTATAAATGAAACTTACTCCAGATGAAAGTGAACCCCTTATACTTTAAATATTGCTGTAACAAAAATCCACTCTAGTTAGTTACTTCTAGGCCTGTAATACTTCCAACTTAAACTGTACTTGCTTCCCTGGTAGACATGATTGATTATAGTTTTCAACTTGATTAATTTCCAGGAATGCACAGAGGAGAAATGTTGAGAAAAACAGAACGAAAGGGAAATTTACTGTGCATCAGGTGTGTGTCTGGGTGCTGTTTGTTTGTTTGTTTTGGCCCTTTCTTTTAAGGCACCATCAGTGTTAACAGAACAGCAGAGCTCATGGTTCCTGTGTCAGCTAGATGGTGCCAGGGCCAGCTGAAAGCATGGTCCAAACTCCATCTTTCGTGGATGTGCACCTGGAATTAGTTGCAGGCAATGGGAAATGGATGGTGGATCATCACCTAGGTGATGTGCTTGGGGAAAGCCCTCTGGAAGAAAGTCTGTTGATTCCAAACCTGTCTCAAGCTGGCTCCTTTCCTCCTTTCCCCTCCTTTCATTGCATTTATTTTTCTGGGCCTGCTTTGCTAACTTTTGGAAGCTGCAATATTAAGAAATTTAAGCAAATGGAAGAGGCTGGTTGCATGACCGTGGAGGGTAATGAGGGTGTGTTTGCTGCTGCCCACTTGTTTCAACAAGTCACCTGCTGAGACAAAGTTCATCAGCTCTTTAGGAAGCTTGCTTGGAAGCTGGAGGCCACTCAAGGATTACTCAGCGTTCTTTTAGTTTTTTTATGTTTTTCTAATGTCTTAAAAACCAAATTATATGAACTTCACTCCATCAGCAAATCGACAGTTGGCAAGAGACCATTTTGGCACGGAGGTGACCATGAAGATAAATGTTCTGCCCAGACTGAATTTTCCAGACTTTCCTATGTTTCCTGTGGAGGGTTTCCTTCTGTGGTACTTTGAGTATTGCTCTTGAGGAAACAGGGAAGACGTGAAACAGTGTAGTGGGTAATGGCTGATACAGCTGCATACAGAATCCAACAGCTCATAATCGTAGGGTGCTGATGGAGGGAAGCCTTTAGGACTGTCGTCTTTCAGAGTTTTTCTGATGACACAGACATGAAAATTCCCTGCTATGGGGAATGTTTCTTATCTGACCACCGAAGGAGATTTCTGTATTGGTGTATTTGATTGTTTTTTTTAATGAATAGTGAAAGTATATGTGGTAACATGTTAGATTTGCATACTGTATCTTTAGACTTTCTAGTAACATCCAAGCCTGAAGTATCTATAGTGGTCTGACTAATAGTCATTGAAGTTGTACCATACATGTGGTACAACATTCACAGAAGTAAATTTGACTCAGTGTTTTAATAGTGGAAGAACCTGTTTTTTTCTAACTGGCATGGCAGTGTCCGTTCTGCTGGACAAAATGACCCAGTGCTAGAACTTTTGAGTGAAATTCAGTATCTGGGGACATCCTGCAATTGCTGGTTTTCTGGTAATGCTATTGGAGTAGATTATTTTAATTTTTTTTTCCCTAATGCTGTGGAAAACCTTAAGCTGCCAAAGCTGTATTTCACCCAAGTTTTTGAGGGGAGGAAATAAAACAGCGTGACAGTTAATTACGATCACGGCGGCTGGACTGAAAAGCTGGGCTTGGCAGGTGCTCCTTGCTGACAGGTTCCCCCTGCAAAGCCCTGTCAGAAATGTCAGACTCAATAAAAACCCTTCAGGCTGTGCGAGCGAGGTGACTCTCGTGTGGGAGTGTGCTGGCAGGGGGCTTTTGTGCTTCACCAGCCTTTTGCTTCAGTAGTTCATGGAGAGGTGGAGAGTCCTGCCAGGAAGGTCTATTTCAACCTGTATTAATTTTTTTGATACTGGCCATTTTGTGGTGTCAGTGAGTTTTACGTTTGTTTTGATATGAAATTGCTTCCAGAGATTTCACTGAGGGAGTTATTTGAGGTGATACTGCATCCACAAGTGTTTTTAAAACCTGTAAATTTTGATTATGTTTGCAATTCTTTTGTTAGGAGTAAAAATAATAAAGGCAGGTTTTATCTGTATGTAAACCTCGCCTGATGGGAGATTTTGAAAGAGGAGCTGGGCTGTACTCCCTTCTCACAAAACCTGCATTATAGTTTTCAGCTACGTGGAGATTAATCCCTCTGCAGTAATTTATCTTGGATACCTCTCCTGAGATTTGCCTCTTTGACCTCCTGGCTCTGCCTGAGGTAGGGTCAGCTGTGCAGGAGAGTGGTCCTCCCAGACTTCCTCCTGGTTTTGTAGCTTCCCAGTTGCTGTGAATTTAACAGCCCTCAGTGTTATTGTGTGAACATTTCCTGCATTTCTGTCCAGAGTTTAGCAGTGTAACTAAACGAAGCTCCTGATTCTGAAGGTCAGGTGTTCAGACAAGCTTCAGTGCCAGTGAAGTCGGTGGTGGGATGGAGAGTCCCTGGTTCTCCTTTACAAGATTTAAGTGCTGATGGAGCCTTAAGTACATTCTTCGGTGAAAATGACATCTGGTGTTGGAAAGTCAGTGAAATGAGTATTTTTTCAGGAGTGTTCTGGATGGGCAGATGATGCGAATGTATGTTTGCTTTAGCTCACAGTGGTGATGCTTACCAAATTTCACCAGGAGGTGAAACCACAGTGACTCCATTCTCAGACTGTTTTTAGGTTTCAAATATTAAAAAATCTGTTAGATAAAGGGTGGGGGGGAAAGAGAAGGAAATTAAATAAGTGAAAATGTACAAAACAAGAAGTCAGTTGCTGTCAAAAAAATGCCTATAGCAAGAAGGGGAACAGATTTAAATATGATTTCATACATCTGGCTGTGTCTGGAAACAAAATCGCCTTGGCTTGAAGAACTATATGAGCTAGTGAACTGTATGTACTCCCTGATGCAGTGATAGAATCAGGCTGTGGTTGCTTTTATATCCCCAGGAAAATGTCTAAGAGTGGCTTAAGGGATCCAGGGGGAAATTTCGGTGCCCGCTGATACCTGAATCCAGCTGGCTAGAAGGGTCACTGGATAAGGCAAAAGGAGATAGAAATAAAAGCTGCTATGGAGATCCCTGACCTGCAATATTGAATTTGGAGCCGGTGCTGATGATCTCTCAGTTCCATCAGACAAGGCCAGAATTAATTCCGATTAATTGTGAGGCTTTGGCACACTGTAGAATGCATGATTTATTCTGCCAGAATGTGTATTGGGAGTGCCTTTAGCTAAAATAAAACACCAGGAGAGGTTCGCCTTTCATGTGCACTGTCAACAGTCTGCTTTAATCCATGGACAGTCTTACCTGACAGGCTTTTGCAGGTCAGGAAGCCTCTCTGATGGTGAAGTGCCTGTGCAGGGGCACACATGTGCTTGGCTCTGAGACTGGTGGGATACTTGCAGGGGTAGCTGATGTATCACAGAGAGGAGGTTTTCTCGATTTGACTGCTCTAATAAACCAGCAAACAAAGACACGTTTTGCCTTCAAGATTCCTTCATAGAGGATTGTAAATGAGGTGGGGTTGGCAAAAAATTAACACGTAGCCTACAGACTGATATATTTCATCAGGGCAACACAAGAGGTTCCTTGAAATTCTCAGGCCATTCTGGAGCAGCCAGACTCCTCTTCTTTGCTGGCCCTTTTTTTTTTCTTTTGAAGCTGAAGGTATTTCTGGTTTGGGCACGCACACACGTGGCCCTGCGTGGATTAGGTGAGGGGCATAACCCTGGATGCCTGGGATTTGGAGGCGGCGTGTTGACAGGAAATTAGTTTGTACCAGGACGTGCCTTCTGAGGGCTCTTTCCAGGCAGCTGTGGTGCTGACATGGACACAGGGAGGTCAGGTGGAGAGGAGGGGGGTGGCACACACAGCCCCTTGGCTGCGAGCTGGGTTTGGCAGCACCTCCGCGGCACTGGGGGGGTCGGTGGTAGTTTGTTTCTCTGGCTGCCGTGTGTGGGGCAGCCTTAATGGACGTGGGGTGTGCTGGTTTGAAACCCTTGCTGGGAAATTGTGGGAGAAGGGGAACGCGCGGAGTTTGTGTGTCACCCCTCGGCTTAGCGGCTGGGGCAGCAGGTGGTGCAGCGCGGAGCAGCAGGGATGGGCATCGCTCCCCGTGCCTGCCCGGCCCTTCTCTGGGGCATCCTGGTAAGCCAGAAGCTCATTTGCTGCAGGCTCTGTGCTAAAAATGCTGCCTTGTGTGACAGCTTAGCGGCCTGGGTGAATAAAAGCACTGAAGGCAGAAATCTGTGGTGTCACAGGACCCAGACACCTCTTCATTTGATAGTGGTTTTATTGTTGATACCTTTTGCGTGTCTGGATTTAAAATTATTTAGTCCCCTTTTAAGAGATGATAATAATAAAGCCCACAGCCGTAGCCTTCATTGCTTGAGCTGTATTATACCATCAGGGATTGCCTAACTGCATGTTCTGATGATGCTCAAATAACATGAAAGTCTTTGCAATGTGCGTTCCCCTGTAACAGTGGGGATTTTCTTTAGAATAAACACTTCTTTAATATATTGTGGAGGGGTTTTTTTCAGTCTGAAGCTTTTAAGAGAAATGTTTATAATGGGGGAAGATGTAATATCCTTGTAGCCGCCTCCCTTTTAAACCAAGTAGTTTTGTTTGGTTTGGGGTTTTTTAAGGAAACCAAAGTTTAGCATCTCCTCCAAAGACTTCTAGCTTCAGATCATCTTATATAACGCTAGCATTTTGGTCCTAGTCTTATAATTATTTTTTCCTTTGCTTAGCATTTTCTTGTGCTTAGTCTGTTGGGTATAAAG